>JAGGAQ010006421.1:0-15689 GCA_017657225.1 Termitomyces sp. T69sscA
GAAGCAACAAATAGGGGCCTAGGGAGTCTTGGCAGGCTATGAGGGGCTTCCAGACCAGAGTTAGGAGACTTGTTCTGCTGTAAGGGCGACCTCCGGGAGTTGCGGCTCAATCACACAACTAGCAGAGGGAAATCTAAAGAGAACAAGTCTAAGGATTCCCCGCTGCTTGGTGCGGCGCATCAGCGGGCGGCAGAGGCGTGGGAACAACTGTACAGGTGACTGGAGCTAACCTTAACCTTGGATAATGTTTGAACAGGAGGGACGCAAAGTTCCGGGGATTTCCTAAAAAGGAAATGACCTCCGGAGATCTCCGGAGGTCTAGAACAAGTCCCAGAGGTCTAGGGCAAGTCCCGGGGGTCTAGGGCAAGTCCCGGGGGTCCCAGGGGTGGCGTAGAACGTGTCCAAGAATGGAAATCAAATGGAAGTCCCCTGACAACTAGCTTATATAGTGACAACCACTAAATGATTGATTCCCAAAATAATATAACTTGAAATTATCACTGAATGCCAGAGATGTGACCACAACCTCTTGACAGCTTTCTTTACCAGGACCAGGCAAGTTAGATAATGACTTCTAAAGTTGAAGCCAAGTTTTTGGTTATCAATGGTCAATAGTTGATGCAAAGAGCAAGTCATCCAAAAACCAGATAATATAATTGAAGGGAAGATTATAATCATTGACATGGACACAATTAATCGAAGACCTTCATCATGACATCAAAAACATTCCTGTACAAACATGATCAGTTCACAATCTTCTTCAAATGGTAGACTTCAAATGTGCAAGACATCGTAACAAACAGTGATAGAGAACATTAGAATATTAATAAGTGGTTAGAAAAGAATAGCTATTATAATCATGGAGATTACGAATAAAAGACGTACCCAGGTGGTGGTCGCAACACTTCGTACCAGACTTGTTCCAATTCCCCATATATGCCTTTCTTTCTGTGAATCTTGATAACTTTGGGCATTTTTCTTTTCTCGTGAAAACTACAGTGATCAAGCTGACGGAGCCTGGGGCAACGCTCGATAAGGTCAATGATTGCAACGTGCATCCGTTCTTTCTCAGAATTACCACCGACAGCTTCCCAGAGTGCTGTGCCACGAAAGACCTCGAGATTGTGGAAACATGAGAGAATGGCCAACAACTGAGACTGTCACGGAAAAAGTTGTTCGTAACATTCCATATTTAACAATCAGTGGCCACGCACAATTTCATATTCAACGACAACCCATCCAGTCGAACGACGTTGCAGGTGTCTACCCGGTAACCAAAGCCAAGTGATGCCCGAGAATTTCTGTGCAAGATTTTGAATGGATTCTAGAGAACGCACACTAGCAACTTTGAGTTTTCGTAGTGAAGAAGTGTCGAAAGTCCGCAATTTGGTGAGACGGCTGGCATCTGCATCCCATAGATCGAGACATTCCATTGGCCTGCGGATGGAGTCTGACAGCTCTAAACCAGCTACGATGTCACTCTTGCTAGACAAACACCTCAGGTTTGGGAGGGCGTCCGGCGGTAACAAGGATGTGAGCACCGCATTCCAGCTAAGTACTTCAATGGTTGTGTTACGATAAAGAAATCGTATCACAGAGTTTGCAATCACGCCATTGAGGCTCGTTGCGATCGCTCCCAATGTCATAGGGAGTCCAACCCTTTTTAGGCACGGAAGGTGGCAGGTGTCCAAGCCATTTAGTTCCATAGGAACTTCCAAATGCTAGAAGAATGACTGGTCGGTGTGGCATGAAGAGTAGTAGGTAAACCAACCTCAATGTTAGGTGAGTGTTGTAAGAAACGGATAATGTGGGCAGCATTCGATTTATTCGCCCAAACCGCTCCAAGCAGAGAAATCGACTCCAGATGACTTATATTCCATAACTTGACGGCCGTTGTCAGTCAGTCTGCTTTTAAAGAGTTGTCAAATGTCTGATAGAACGCACTGGATATAACTGCTTTTTAATACCCTGTCCGTCCCGCACATGAGCTCCACATTGCCCCCCAAGCATTAAATGTCGTAAATTCGATGCTTGACCCAGAGATGACAGGATCATTTCTTCGTGATAGTGATTCAATGTCCGGAAGCCAGCTTTGGCGTCCACCTCGTATTGCCACACAAAAGTGGTGAGCCTTTTCATGTGCTTCAAAGCCATGCAAAGGTTACTAATTCGATTCTCTTCCTCGTAGTCCTGGACTGAATTATCGACCAGAGAGACGAGGAACCGATCTGGCGCAGTGTAGTCTTGACGCGCACAGAGTTGAACTTCGCGGATGTTGCAAGCGAGATCACCGCGTTGTGCAAGATGTGCCCACATTGCAGACATTGGGGTGCGAATGCGAATCTTGCGATATTCTGTATGAGTTGGGATTATGATATTAGCATTGGCTCGCGAGGTGAAAGCCAGAGATAGCAGGTCTGGGACTTGGTCAATTTCAGCAAGGATTGCTTCGATTATTTCAAGCGGCAGCAAAGAAAGAGATCTAGGAAAGCTATGCGCCTGTACCATTGACGAGAGGATGACAAAGGCGCTAGACTTAGCTGCACACTTTCACAAAATGGTTGTAATGGGTCAATGCCCAGGATGCACAAAGAAAATGGTGATGACTGATCAATTGATGGGATGCTGTGTTAGCCTCGACTATTCCTTGTCACACCTTGATTCTTCAGAACACAACTTAAATTACATACAGTGTGTTTGTATGACTGTTTTTCATTCATGTATTACTCTGTTCCATCGAACGTTTAAAGAATAGCGATTGTTGATCGACGCTTTCACCCAGAGGAAGACCTCAAGGTCGGATCCCCACTAACCTGATGTGTCTCAGGTAAGACTGGATATTCCTGACCGTTTCAGAACTAAATTACAACGTCAGCAATTCCCGAAATGCACGAGGTTGCCCAACAACGCGCCTGCTGGAATGTTGGGTCGAATAGCATTAGCCCAGACGGTGTCAAATGCACTAGTTCCAAGATGAGTTGAAAGATAGCTCGACCGTGAAAGTGGAGAAATGACATACTTAGGTTGGCCCTCGTCATTGAGCATTCCAGGCTCAAGACTGCCTGTGTCTGTACCACAGCAAGGCGAGGAGGTGCCCCAGACTGCAGTGAAACTCGTGAGGCCTTTTCAGGAAACATAAAGAGAATACATACGAGGACCAGCAGCCCAGATCGACCAACCAATGTATTCGTCATTGTCCTCCATATATTTAAGCATCTCGTCAATCATCTAGAACACGTCTATCAGGCTCATCGAAGGTATGGCGATTTCGCGAACCTGGAAGCAAACTTCATTATTTCCACCTCCAAACTCAGTGATCATGGCCCTGTCTTGTTGTCAGTACTTCCAATGAACGACGTCTGAAACTAGATGCTTCTTGCTTTAAGTTGTTTTCTTGTAACCAAGTCGTCAAACCCGCAAGGTTCGAAGGCGCTTTCGATGAGACATGAGTCACACTCAATCATGACTGATCTCACAATCATACCAGGCTGAGTGCAATTGTCGTGGGAACCGGAGAAATCGACGTCTGATCCAACTAGCTGTCAGGCACGTAGATGAGAACTGCAGAACTATCACTGACCAAGGTACTATAATCAAAGCGTCATAAACCGTAGATAATTTAATTGGAGATTCACCCGCACTTCATGTATATCGATTGCCAAATTATTAAGAGGATCTCTGAGCATGTTCATGAAGTCGCTCGAAGGAGCGTCATTGTTTCCCGTAATTTGGGTCCAAGAGTGGCCACCAGTGAATCCGTTGCCTGGTGCAAGGATGAGTTGTTCCGCTCCAACAGACCGTATGCCATCGATGGCAGCCTGATTATTTTCTAACACGAGTTCAGTGGGCTGAGAAGAGGGAAGGAGCAATTAGAACCACTATGAGAACAAGATGAATTCCAATACCATGTCGTGAGGTTCATTGTTTATACCAAACACGACCTTGGGGTTTGTCTTGAAGCGGCGCGCCAGCTCTGCCCAAAACTCGCCAAACTGCTCGGTCGTAGCTGCAGTAGGATCTGAGGAGTCTCCAATGACCTGACCAACAGATCGTCACATAATGGACCAATATAATAGCAGAAGAAGTACATACGCTACCAGAGAACGGTTGTTGAGACGGATCACTGGTAGATGTGAGCTGTGAAGATCAAACGCTTCATGGACGCTCACTTGTAACGCATGTAATTATGGGGGTCAAGCAACGCGTATGCCCCTTTTGTGAGTGTGATGTAATTGATTGCATCTGCATATTCAGCGAAGTACTGGAAAAGTTTACGTTTTAAGTTAACTCTATCATGCCTTGCGATGGACACCAACGGTTTCATTGAACCGGCTACCCAGCCCAAAAGAAAGAGGGCACATGCGTTCCATAAGAAAAGTGACACGGAAGAAGTTGATCTTCTCTTGGTCGACAAAAACATCGACAGTAGACTAATATCATGATGAACATGGGTAATCATGGTACAGATTGAACGAACCTTGTTTATGAACGCGAAGTTAACGCCGAATTGGCCAGGAAGACCGAATCCTGGCGTGTCAACAGGTGCAAAAACCCCAAACTCGCCTCCAGACTCGATAGGCGTTAATAGGCGAGTAAAGAACGAGATAGTCCTCCTTCCTCACCTCATTAACTCCTGCATAGAGAATTGTGGCGTGAGTTATGCACAGGGCAGCAAGGAAAACGAGAGGTCGGAGCATTGTCGAGAGAATCATAGTTCTACCCACATTTTCACCGGGAGAACCTGACTGGTATATATACTACAACTGGAAGGCACCCCATTATAGTATGCAAATCAAACACTTGTGTAAAGTGACATGATCTAAGCCGAGGCCTGAATTGTCCCATGGATAAATCGACGCATGCCACCATGTCTGAGCCGAATTTTTTTGATCTTGCCAGTAATGGGAATGAGATCCCTGTCCTAAGGCACAGAATCCTATTGTCAGTAGTTTCCACGTGTCACGCCATGTCAACGAAAAGTGGAGGAAGCTGACAAGATTACCGCCGTGCGAAATTCACAATCTCGTGACTAGGTCGATTTTAAGACGATGAGTGTGTGTGGATGCAAATTCTCATGCGGTGTGGGTGGACTGTCCAGTGTTTTTCCTGTTAAGTACATGGTGAGGGTGCACATCTAACGTCTTTCTCACGTCTTCATATGACAAATCATTATCTGGTGCGGGAGTTTCAACATTGATTCCGTGTACACATTCAACCGGAGTTTTGTGCTATGGCTAGTCCAAGTATCAGTCACCAAGTAAGCAAACGTTGTGTGACAAGAGAACGCACGGGATACGTTATTATCGAACCAATATCGTCCACTGCCCGAAGTTGTAATAGTATTCGGGAATCCCAACTTATGCTGAAAAATTGTAAGTTATCCTAACATTGTCTTCACGCAGTGTTTCCCGACACTTGATGTGAGTATTCTATGATTCAAACGTTCGTGTTGCATATCTAAACATCTCTGTCTGCGGTTTGTCGGTGGTTTGTGGTGTATGTAGTGGGACCGGTGATTTGTTCAAGATTGGTGTTGAAGGCTAAGTGTGAGAATGAACCTGAGAAATGATAACACAGCGTCGTCACTATGGGTAATAAATTCAAAACGAACCTCTCCGCGCTCGCGCCCCCTCCTGGAGGGCGCAACCTCGCCGTTATCATAGACATCCATCCATAAGTCGTCCTCCGGAGGCTCTGGAGCTGTTTTGGCCTCTTCAACAGCTTCATTGACAGTCTCCTTGACTTCTTTAGACTTCCTGCTCTGTCACATGAGATGAGAAAACAAAGAGGTGATAATTTATTGACCTTCAAATTGGCACTAGTGGCCAGACCCCAACTTACAATGTAATTTTCGAGTCCGCGTATGGGATCCTTGGTGCTCCGCATTTGCCGAACCTCTTCGTGACCGGTAGGATCAGACATTCTGAGGGATCATATATAAAAAGAAAACTTGGAAGACGGAGAGATAATAACGAATGACCAGCATAGCGATACGTCACAAACTCAAGAATTAGAGGCCCTTTCTTGTCTTCCACCGCCCACTTTCTAGCATGTAAAACGGCTTGACGTATAGCTAGGCTAGGACATCCATACCGGTGACCTTGATGACTAAAAGTGAGCCTTAAGTAAAATAGATGATGTCATCGTTGAAAATTACCTGGATGCCGGGGATGTTGTCACCACGTGTATAGTACATTGGCAGAGCTACGTTCTGACGAGGTGCCCATACCATACTGGTTATTCTTGGAGATGAAGACAGCTGGGAGGTCCCACAACTTTGCCCAGGAGTTATTAGACAATCTTACGATAGATCTGAATCAAAAACAAAGCTCATACCATATTGAAAGCTTCTTCTACTTGCCCTTGGTTACTCGCACCATCTCCATATAGGACAAATGTCGCTTGTGTTTCATCCATGTACTTCTGTGCAAAAGCAATTCCAGCCCCAACGGGTACATGAGCACCAACAATACCATGCCCTCCAAGAAAAGTCTCTGTAAACATGTGCATGGACCCGCCGCGATATGCCGCTTCTGCGACCAAGCAGTTGACCAAAGACTTGTGCAACGGTTCCACCTCAAAGAATTACAAAGGGGTGGCACCGGTATGCCGTAATTATACGATCGTTACACTGAACGCCATGCTCTGTCCCCCACTGATACCGCTTCCTAAAAGAGAAGCTTCTAAGAACACGCATGGTGATAGCCTGTGTGGAGATACCTGTCCAGTGGAGAGATGACAAAACTCTCGGATGAGACGTAATCTATATAAGCCTTCTGCAGCCATTTCCAGCCGGCGAATTGTTTGCATCTGTCTATACATTGTGAACTCTTCTTTTGTCATATGGGCTTCTAAATTTGGTGGGTTGCATTGAAATGATTGAAAAGAGTCCTCATGAAGCTTCACAGCACAACGAAGGATGCTATGGTGAGCATGATTTCGGAGTTTAGCTGTATCTGCACCCAACTGAAGCGACCTGACACCGCGAGGCTGATTGGGATATCCTCGAAATGCAGTTATGATCGAACTTACAGCGATTCGGACAGTTTTTAGTTCTGACTAGAAGTGACGTAGTCGACGCAAAGAGTTTCGAGCTGACTCGCAGCTGTGGGTAGAGGATGTCATTAAAACAACCACAGATAGCGGAAACAAACATACTACGATTTATTATTAGACTTGGTCGATCAATATGTCAAGAAATCGATGAAATCGGATACACACTGAAGAACGCCAATCATATGGGGGAGGGGCGGCCTATAAAGGTCAATATATCATACAGACACCTTACGACACTCAACCGGGGAAGTAATTGAAAGTAGTACAGATTGCTAGATGGCGACCATGAAATACAGTGAACGATACGATAGGGTAAGTAGTTTGATAAAAAGGTAGCTTGATTGGGGTTCAGAGTCCTGAGATTATACGAAGTATTGAATTCCACAAGTGAGCACCGAAAAGCGCTAGACGAACAAAGGAGAACCTCACCGTATAATGAAAACAAAAGATAATTGCTCTTTCCCAAAAGTCTATAATGATGACACAGGGCTGTTACCTCCCTAATACTTCCTCCGCCTCCACACATTCACCAGGATCCCTAAACACCCTCAGCGGGATATGACCTGGCATAAGCGTGCGGGTAAGGTGCACTCGTGCCTGCAGCGCAGATCTCCTCTTCTCGCCCTCTGTCATCCTCGACCCTGACGAAGTCGAAGACAAAGTTGAAGACTTCGACAGCACCGACCCGTCGGGCGCATGGGTGATAGGGACAGGACTGCAGCTACTATAGTGACTATATGCGCTGGGGGGTGGGCAGGCGAACGGGGAAGGGCCAGCGGATGACTTGGCCAATTCTGGCTCAGTGGTGAGAGGGGTAGATGTGAAGTAGTTGTAGTTGGTTTCGTTGCGGGTTGTTTGCGATGTTGTGCTGGCACTTAGAAAATTTGACAGTGTTCTTGTTCTTCGACCACGCGGCCGCATTGTATCTTCCTTTGAGCCAGTGACACCGAGGGCATTCCAGCCGGTGGGGTCGTTGATAGGTTCACCAGTCTCGACGTCGCGAAGGAAGACCGCTAGGATCTGATGAGGACGTTCACGAGCGAGCCTAAAATTCTAGTCAGCACGGGACCTAGCGGTGAAGGAACACTCACTCCGCGTAGAGCTCCATATCCTGCTCGCCTGTGTCTCCTATGAGGATGAACCGCGACTCAGGGAAGGAGTCAAGGACGTCGACTACGCCTGCACGCTTGCGCGTCGCAGGTGCAGTGAGCAGGCCGTGAAATATTGAGCGGCCAGCGTAAGACTTCAACCTGATAGAACCTGGAGGCAGACGCGAGATCTGGAAGAACTCGTTTACGATGGGAAGAAGCTCGAACGGTCCATTCGACTGTGTTCCAGAGAATCAGCGATGTCTAGGATATTCGTTAGAAAGACTTACTACATAATGGAATCGAACGCCCTTATCCCACAGCGACGTATACCACTCTCCCATCCCAGGGATAATATTTTCCTTCAAATCCTTTACAAATACATTATGGAAAACAGCACGGGCACCCTGCAATATGTTCGACAACTTGACAGTATCATCAATATCTGAGATGACACGAATCGGTGAATGGGAGATAGGGATGCGCAAAGTCTTGATTTGCGAGACCGGTGTGTCCTGGACTCTCTTGATAACAGCGGCGCCTGTGGAGCCGCTACGGCTATCGAGGTTCGATGACGCAAGCGGAGTGTTTATAACGGGCTGAATCTGCGCAGCAACAAGCAAGTCATGTTCCTCAAGCTTATTCCCAAAGGCGATATGGAGTGCACCAGGATTATGGCATAGATCCTCCCACTTGATTAAGAAACGCGCTTGGAAGCTGCCGTCAACACCAGTAACAACGTCCTGTGCACCGACAGGACCGTAGCTGCTAGTTTCTTCTTGGATGGCCTCTTTCTCGTCTTCGGCTTCAGTGGGAGAGGTGTAATGGTGAGGTGATCCGAAAAGGTGGATGCGGACTATCCTTGATGCGAGGACACTGGACCAGAAGGGCTGAAGACGCTGTTCCAAGTTGTCGTGGAGCTTGCGAAGGGTTTCTCCGGGTAAAGACGAGCCGGCACCACGGTTGAAGATGGTGATCTCAGGAACATCTTGACACACGACTTTTGAAGCGTCGTCTGACGTGGGAGAGCCACGGTTCGAAGAGCTTGTTGAACTCGTAGAAGTGGTGTCGCATAATTCGGGTGATTCTGTCTTGACGCGTTCGAGTTGACGCTCCAGACGTTCAAGTACATATTCTTCTGTGATTTCATCTGGTCGGGGAGGAAGATCTTTGTGTCGAAGCAATGCTTCAGTGGAGGGCGATAATCGAATCACTGCTTGTGGCTCGATAGCGTCTGCGGTGATCTTCGGTAATGATGCAAAACCTACGAATTAGTTATAGTTAGCACGACTACCAAAAAGGTTTTTCTCAAGGCGAGGTTTGAAAAGGAAAAGAAAGATTCCCACTCGAGATGGTGAGTGAACCTAGCGGAGTATCAAAGGTCGCTTCCAGGGTGTTTTTGGTGTTGCTATGAAACACGAGCGATGCTCCTTGCGACATCAAAGCGGGACGCATGGAACGCACTTCACGACCTTGATATCATATGAGCATGCCATACCTTTTGCTAGCCGAATAAATGCCCGTTGCGAACGACTAGCGTTTTTCAATGAACGATGACTTATTGCAAATCCAGAGACGAAAACCTCCACTTCAAAGGCGCCTGCATGAGCTCAAACTGTCAAAGCACGTACTTTCTTTTACAAGAAAAAAATAATGCACCTTCATCGTCGCCACTATATGGCTTTCTGTATCGTCGCACAGCCCAGCCCGGAAACAAGTTGAGAGTTTCATTGCTCAACCTGGTCGCTTCATCTTCAGGCCCTTTTCGAAGCCTCAGCTTTTGACCTGCCCATGCTCGCCAGCCCGTTCTACCTTCTTCCTGGCTGTTCACTGCGCTAGAGGTATTGCCGGCCTTGGATGAAATTTTGGCCCGAGCAGTGTTGATGTAGTCCCAACTTAGGGACGAAACCCGCGACGACGCAGAGGAAATGTATCTCCAGGATGAGGACATGCCTTCAGACATTGTAGCGGAAGGAAGACAAGGAATTCATTGGCGCGCAAGTACTGGTGACGCACAGCGACACCTAGTGGTCGATTTCCAAAACGGTCATTCACGTGTCGGGCCGGAATTAACCTTGGGTGCGACAGACGGCGACAGTACATATCTAGATATATATGTACTGAAGAGGTCTTTCACGGCTATGCCAATACGAGGATTGACTGCAAAGATGGCTGGCATCCGCGAACAGCCAATCATTATTGATGAGAGTAAATATTTGATGATCTCTGACCCGGGTCCTTGAGACTAATTTGGCTTAGTGTTCCAAGCACTTCCGATGAGAACATTGAAAGAAGGCAGTTCGTGATCGAGTGAATCAGAATATACATAAGTAGTAAGAGCCTGAGCTCAACGACACAGTTGCGTCCTGACAAGCACTGTCTCTTCAAACTTAACACCCTCCACCTCCACATATTCAAACGCATCATTGGCATCGTACGGCCTGCTATTATCCGGGGTCCCCAAAGTTCGTTGAGGCTCCCACGGGAGTTCTCTACCATCCAAAAGGTCAATTAAATGAGCCATCTCGCGCTCCCGAGACGCCTCGGAAGCAGCGATATCGGCCATGTCAAAGTCGAAGATACCGACGGAGCCATCATCTTGAACTGCCATGTTCGTGATTCGCACGTCACGATGACGCACTCCTGCTGCGTGAATCGACTTGAGGACATTAATGAAGCTCTCCCTGGATGGTTGTCAGATTTGGAATTACAATGCCTGAAGTCAGACTAACCTTTCTTCCGGAGAGACTTGTAGAGCACCTGACTTCAAGAGAGGACGCTGCCATAACGCTTGCCCAATATCATCCATGACAAGGATCGTCGCTTTGACCTCAAGATCAGAATAAATCCCAAATATACGAGGTATTCCCTTGACGTCAAACACCTTGAGGTGCTGGTATACTTTGTATTCGTTCTGCAGGCGCGTGATAGCCTTAGGCTCTGTAGCCAGCTTGACGACGATGTTAGAATACGTTCGAGGTTTACCATCTCGTCCAAGAAGCTCGAGGGTTGCTCTATGAGCATGCCCAGTCGAGCCGTCGCAGAGTGCAGAAGTAAGCGACACCACGAAATAATCTTTGGGGCTGCAAACTTGGTCCGTCTTCTTGGGCCGAGAGTCGGGCCTGTCATCTTTCCAGAAGGACGACGGCACGAGAGAGTTATAATGGAGATATTGAACACGCAGGAGAGCCAGACGTCGACCTTCCATCTCGTCATATATTTCCTGCCTTTATGGATTTGTTGGAGTTGCGGCTGAACAAAAAAAGGCGACGTACGTCTACAATTTTACGGGCATCAAGTCTACGAACATACTCTCTCACTGAAGTAGCTCTGGTCCGGGGGCGTTTTCTGGGAGCCGAAGTTGAAACATCTTCGTCGCCACGCTTCCGCTTCGACTTCCTAAAACTCTCCTCCTGCGTGACCGCTTCTACCTCAAGCTGACACGGCTGTCGTACAAGTAGAGACTCTTTGTCAATTATATGACGAGTCCTATCCAATGTATCTTCAATAACAGAGAGATACAATCCCAGATGAATTTTCGTGTAAGACGGGTCTGCACACTTCGGAATATCAATGATCTCGGAAATAAACAATGTTTGGCTCTCGCGATGTCGATAACCAATTCGCTCATGATTGGCGCAATTGATGACGATAAAAGTCGCGTCAACCTCAACGGCTCGCGCCCATGCCTGAGAACAATCCGTGAGCATTAAAAGTCACAATGTCGGGGCGACAGAAAATACGAACATGAAGCAACATGGATTTGGAAAAGTCCTGCGCATCGTCTTTTCTAAAATGCGGATTCGCATGGGGAAGAATCGCCTTAATCCATCGAGTCCCGTTCTTGCAACCGTTACGCTCTCGGGCTGGAATGCGGGAGCTCCGCCGACGTCCACTATTCAGCGAGGCAACTAATTCCCCCCACGTTGTATTGATAGCGTCTGGTGGAACCGGGGACCCAGTTTGCGCTGGCCGACATCCTGGTGCAGAAGTATGTGATCTTGGATTGAAATGTTGCGAAAGATGCTTGTCGATATCTCTCAGCCCTCGTTCCGACTGCGCGTCGCCCTCAGAATAGAAATGGAACACCGCGAGCTGGGGGAATAGTCCTGCAGCCTTCTCCAACAACTCTCTTCGATATTTTTCCATCGTATTCCAAGCCGCTTGGGCGGGTAAGGAGGACTTGTCATTGGGATCCACACGAAAGGACAGGCCAGCATTTTCATGCATAGAGTAATTTTTCGGATATCTAGTATGTGAGAGTTCACATCGCGCGAATTTAAGGCTAGAGGTCCACCAAGGTGCGTGCGGATGGAGGGATAGCATCGATGCAATAGGATTTATGTAGTCAACTATGGATGACTTGTACACTTCGCTGACTGCTTTACCATCATCGACGTGTTTGATGTTCGTAGGCGACCGTAAGAGGACGTGTGAGCCACCGGTTGGCAGAGCCACTCCATCAGCTTTTATTTCATCCATGGCGTGGTCGACGACTTTAGCAAGGTTGGCAGTAAGAGACGGTAACGGGGCAACTCTCTTCAACGAGAGTTTATCGTCGACATGAAAGTCATAAAATGCAATTGGTGAGAGAGCAGGGTCGCATGCAAGGTTGTCGGGATTTTGGGGTAGAGGGTTGGGGGTGTAACTCAACAGTTGTTGGATTGTAGTGTCAAGATTTTCGCGAGCAACCTGCATCGTAGTGTCAAAAGAAGTGATTTTTCAAGAACAGTCTCTTAACTAGAGCGCTCACCCTAATTGTCACTGAAAGCAAGATCTTGCAAGGGTCCGGGTATATGGTGAACAATGGTCACCTTGTCGAAGTGCGGTTTGGCCCTGAGCGCCATGACCATTTGATGATTATCGCTGAGAAACTCAGCAAGACATACAAGCTATGACATTCGACAATTTCTGGGTACTGGGCCTAGCATTGAACAACTTATATTTTGCGTGTGTGACACCTTGTGAAGAGATGAGCATGGCAGCCGTGAAGAGTTTTTGTGAGAAGACTGCAGTCTACGCAAATTGATCAATATTTTTCGATCACATACTTAATCGCCGATCACCATTGATACGTGATATTATGTATCACAAGTCCAACTTATTACTTTCATCCAGTAGGAATCTTCGAATGTAAAGGGTGGTCGAAATGCGAAATTGCCTACTAGTGCAAAGCTCAATCCCTTTAGATGCAATGAACGTTTGAACAATCTGATTTTCACACACGGATTCCTCGCTTTCGGCGACGTTAATTTAGATCGATCTTTATCCGATGAATTGCTCGGCACAGTGTCAAGAATGGGTATCAGCTGATCTGTTCTCCAATGGGTTTGTAGCTCAGGGGGATAATATGCCTGTTGATCCTCCTGGGCGGCCTGTGCTCGCATACGCTGTATGGTAAGTCAATCTTTTTTGCGACGATGCAGCCTTTCTCTCACCTTTCTCCATTGTCCACAATAGCTACCAGCAAGTCACATGCCAAGCTTATCTCCGAAATGCAGCATACCAAAATCTGGCACGGCACCTCGAAGCTGCGATTATTGCCAAAACAACTTCCTGCGCACCTATGTGATTGAGTTGTTAGCTGTTACCTTCTCATCAACTATGGTTCCGGCAAGTGGAAACTGCCCTTGATGCGAAGCCAGTGAACCAGGCCAAGGTACTTTTTGAGGCTGTCGTGGGGCTTGCGGAGGATTCTGCGGGTAAAGACGAGTCTCCCTTGCTTGCAACACCTAAACATGCGTGCAAAGGCGTCCAGTTGGGCATCAAACTGCATTCTGCGACATTGAAATCACGGAAAATATCTTGTACCTTTTGCCAGCCTGGTGCATGCTCGCGACTCGTGTTTTCCAATCAAGAGTGATTTTATCGCAAACCTACAAGTATGATTATAAAGCGCGTACTTTCAATACCAGAACATGATCGTTAGACAAGTCGTTGAATCAAAGGTTTATGATTCTCGGAGAATCTGCCAGTGTGCAAGTTGGAGTATAAATATGAAGAATGTAATATCCTTGACGTCGATGTAATATTCAATTGTTCGGCGACTTTCACACAATGCTCAGAATCGATAACAGTACCTCACGGACAACGGCGTTTATATATTGTAACGACACGACAATCACCAAAAACCTGACAATGCAAATGCGGCTGAGTCAATTTCCCTAAATTTGCGAAACTACAAAGCTAGCAGCTTGACCAGCGTCCTATGCCAGAACAATGTCATTGAAGAGTCAACACGATGAGCAAAGGGCACTCACAGCACCGTAGCTGAGATGGGCAGGAAGAATGAGATCTCCGCCTGCACAGATGTCATCACCAGCTGCACAGAACGTCAATTCATGTGCCTGTATAGGCCCGGGGAATGCTTGTCCGTTGTCCGGATCGCCGAAGACAACCGCAGCTCTGACACGGTTCTGGACGGAGCTAGAGAGTCGAGCAGCTGCTAGGTGAGTGACTTGTGCACCTTGGCTTCCGTAAAATTTGCTGGTGAGTAGAGACATGACAGGAAAACCGGACGATTTACCTGTAGCCAGATATGACGATATCGGTATCAGGGCATGCAGTGGCCGTGGTCGTCACATCGTTAGCCATTGTAGCAGCGCCTGCGGGGTCGCCGCCTTCGAGAAAGCCTGCTATGCTGGCTGCGTAAGGGATACCCTCGAAGTTAAGAGATCTGCCAGCAAGAGCAGCTTGAAGGGCAGCCTGGAAAGGTGGACCAACAATAGTCCCAATGGTACCGGTCTCACCTGTCCCTCGGGCGAAGAAGACAGTTACGTCCGCACAGGATTGGCGTGGCTCTAAAGGCAGAGCCAGAGCAGATAGGCCAAAAGCAATCAAAGCTGTGGATTTGAACATGGGGCGAAATTGAAGAAAACTAGACAAGACATTTCAAAGCCTTATTTATAGTACTCGCATTGCCGTATTGCAACCGCAACGGATCTCATGAGAGAATGTATCATATGAAGAGGTTCTCGCGACCATACAGGCAGGGCACCAAGAGAGCATGCATGGGGATTCACGACTCAGCAAAGAGTATTCCACGCTATTGGTCACGATGAAAAACCTCGTGATGCACGGGAGCTATTAGCTATTGTTTACTAGAGAGTATTTGCAACACGGTTTTTGGCAGTTTCGACATCCATCAAAAGTTAGCCGAGTGAAAATTCTTGGCGTGATTGGCGTGATCCAGATGTTCAATGCGTTGTCACGCTCATTGCTTGACCACTGCATCCGTGAGTTTGTCGTGAACAGCAAGCTTGAGCACATACTATATATCATACTATTCTATTGAGACCATGATAGATAAGAAACAACTAGAGTCTCTCTTTTAAAAGAGTCAAGAAATTGTTCTGAAACTGCTCGGTAAAACGAATGGTCGGCATGTACCTCATTACTACGAGTTACCTCCTGCAGAAGTTTTTCTTGAAAGACCTCGCGCTTCTCGCGCTCTTCAAGCATGAATATTGCATGAATGACTTCCAGTCAAAATCTCAACGCGACGTGAAAAGTTCATGAAGACTGTTTATTATCCTTGCTTGGACA
>JAGGAQ010006422.1:0-15671 GCA_017657225.1 Termitomyces sp. T69sscA
CAGGCCTATTCCCCTGGGACTGGAGGCGGAGGTCTGCCAGATTATTTGCGACAAAATCAAAGCAGGCATCTATGAGCTGTCAAATAGCGCTTACCACTTGTGCTGGTTTTATGTACTCAAAAAGAATGGTAAACTTCACATTGTACACAGTTTAGAACCACTAAATAGGGTCACTATTTGGCACTTGGATGTGCCACCATTCCCAGACCACGTAGCAGAGTCTTTTGCTGGTCGGATCTGTGGCACTACTCTGGACCTCTATATTGGCTATGACAAGTGGCTGATTCATCCCACTTCCCAAGACCTTACCACCTTTCAGACACCCTTTGGCACTCTTTGCTTAGTTACCCTCCCCATGGGTTGGACTAATTCCATGCCCATCTTTCATGACGACGTCACCTATATCCTCCAACCTGAAATCCCTGAATTTGTCCTCTGCTTCATTGACGATGTAGGCACTAAGGGACTAAGAAATTGGCGACTCATTGATGGTATCTCTGCTAAGCACCCTGACAATCCTGACATATGCTTGATGCTATGGGACTTCTTCCAGCTGCTTAATAGAGTGTTACAGTGAATGAAGTACTGCAGCGGGACCTTCTCTGGGCACAAGCTAGTTCTATGCATGCCGACATTCAAATTCTAGGCCATGTCTGCACTCCCCAAGGATGCGTCCCCAACAAGTCTCGCTTAGCGCTACTGGAGTGGTGGGGGGTTGATCATGATCTCTCAGAAGTACGTGCCTTTCTGGGGACTGTGGAAGTACTGTGGATGTTCATTCAGAATTTCACACACCATGCACACCACCTTACCCACCTTACACGTGCTAATGAGCCCTTTGAATTTGGACCTGATCAAATAAACACCCAACGTGATCTTGTGAAGGTGCTTCAGGATGCTAAGCCACTGGTATCCATTGACTACACCTCACCCGATCCCATCATCCTTGCCGTTGACACTTCATACATTGCCGTTGGATTCTACCTCTGTCAATGCCTTAGCAACAACTATAAACAGAGGTGCTATAATCACTTTGGTTCCATTACCCTTAATGACCATGAATTCTGATATAGTCAGCTGAAATTGGAACTCTACAGCTTGTTTCGAGCATTCCAGGCGCTAAGAATGTACTTAATTGGAGTCAGGAACCTCATAGTGGAAGTTGATGCCAGGTACATCAAGGGTATGCTTCAGAACTCAGATATACAACCGTCGGCAAGCATGAACCGATGGGTGGTAGCTATTCTTATGTTCCATTTTGAGTTGGTTCATGTTAAAGGTACCTTCCATGGACCCAATGGACTATCTAGGTGACCCAGGCAGCCTGGCGACCCTGAACCGGACCTTAGCGACGATGACAAATTTAGCAACTGGATTGACAGACTACATGGATTCATACACCTAATTCAGCTCCCCATCAGACTCTTACAACCTGACACTCCAACCAATACCCTTCTCCACCCTATTGTACCCTACACACCAACCCCATTTCCAACTATTGCTACATTCTATACTGAGGACTTGAACACCTACACACAATGATCATCAGTATAGATAGTAGAAGAACCCCAGCCACTACGAGAAAACAGTAGTAAACTCACCTACGATGCAGTCCCCAACCTACTGTCGACTATTTTCTGTTGTCTGGCAGAGTGACTCCTTAGACTTGTCCTCTTTGGATTTCCCTCTGCCAGGTTAGTACCGTACTAGCTATTTGTGACCTACTTTTAATATACTTTGGATTTCCCTCTGCCAGCTGTGTGACTGAGCCACAGCCTCCAAAGGTCACCCTTACACTAAGGCTGCCAAGGAAGACTGTTGCTTAGACTTGCTGTCCCAATGGATGGACAACCTTAAGCGCCCTCCTCAGCTAACAGACAATGAGTACAAGTCCTTCATCTGCTATGCTACCCACTTCTTCCTAAGCGACAATCGCCTTTGGTGCTGAAATAAAGATGGTGCCCACAAGCTGGTGGTCAAGAAAGATGGTTGCCTACGAATCCTCCATGCTATGCATGACAGGCTGGAGCACCGCGGTCTCTACGCAACTAGGGCTACCTTGCTGGAGAGGTTTTGGTGGCCTCAAGCACAAGTCGATATTGCTTTATATGTCAAAATGTGTCATTTTTGCCAGGTACAGCAAACATGCCAGCTCCTCATACCGCCTATGGTTGCCACGCCAGCACCCTTATTCAACAAGATCTATATCAACACTATGCACATGCCCAAGTCAGGACGCTTCAAGTACATCATACAGGGGAGATGCTTGCTAGTTCATTGGTCAGAATTTTGCATGCTTCAGCGGGAGAACACTGACGCTATTGCTAAGTGGCTTTTTGAAGATGTCATCTGCCATTGGGGTGCGCTAAGAGAGATAGTAACCGACAATGGAGCTCCAATCATAAAAGCGCTAACGTACCTCACCAAGAAATATAATATCCACCATATACGCATCTCTGGCTACAACAAGCATGCTAACAGACTAGTGGAGCACCAACACTTTGATGTGTGCCAAGCCCTTTTCAAGGCAGTAGATGGTGACGAGAACAGATGGAGCAAGGCCACTACTTAGTCTTTTGGTCTGAAAGGGTAACAATCTGTAAACGCATGGGATGCTCACCCTATTACACAGCCACTGGCACTCACCCCTTACTACCTGCTGACACAGTTAAAGCCACCTACCTACAGCCAGCCCCCAACAGTATATTCTCCACCACCAACTTGGTTGCCAGGAGAGCCATAGACTTGCAACATTGCCAAGAAGACTTAGCACACTTAAACAAGACTGTCTTTAGCGCCAGGCGCAAGGCAGCGCTAAGGTTGAAACTGACCACAGTGGCACCATCAGGGACTATGACTTCAAGAGAGGAGCCTTGGTCCTTATGCGCAATTCCAAAATTGAAACCACACACAACAAGAAGATGCGTCCTTAGTACCTTGGCCCTCTGGTAATCATCTCCAGGAATAGAGGAGGCGCCTACGTCCTTTGTGAACTAGATGGCTCTGTGTTACATAGGCCAGTTGCTGCCTTCCACTTGCTGCCTTACTTAGTGTGCAAACACATAGACTTGCCGCTTAGTGCCCTTGACATAGACACCGCCAAGCTAAGGGAACTTGAAGAAATGGACTTGTTGGACAATAAAGACCTATCTGCAATAGAAGAAGACGACAAATAAGCGCCAATTAACAATATGCGCTAAGCCATTCCATTCCTCATACATGATTTTTTCCATCTCTTGATCAATATACAAACAGACAGTCATTTTACTTATTTCTTACCTTACAAGACGCAGTGCCAAGGGCCTTAGCGCTCAGCGCTATGCGCAAACCACCGCCAAGGGGTTTTTTGCCATGATGATTTACTGAGTGTTCCCCAAAGGCCATTAAAAACCTGTTCACCAACAATTTGCCAAGTCACTCATTTACTTCATTCATAAAACCCCTCCATTTACTACACTATAGACTTTTATTTCTTATGATATAAACCAACCTTTTTGAAAAGCCCACTTAACCTCTTGCTTCACACCGTTTGGAAAGAATACAAGTCCGTTTTGTTTCTACATACTATGACACAAGCTATTCAAAAACTGTTACATTATTTAACAAATTATAAACTAAACGCCAACAGAAGTTAGCGCCTAGTCATTGTTGGATGGGAGGCTGGGGTTGCGCAAGGGGAGGAGGTCACCTTCCTGGACATTATTCTCCTCCTGCCACTCTAGCACCCACGTCACGTCCTCTTGGTAGTCGTGAAGCGTTTCCACACTCCACTGCAACATCAAATACCTGTCAGGTTCCGCTGACCACAGGGGCTCAGTCTACTGGGCAAACACCTTACGTGAGGATCACCGTGTACACAGACGCAGAGCACTGGGAGGAGCGCGAGGCATAGGAGACCAAAGCGGGGTGGGGGCGGTGTGTGAAGAGTGCCAGTAGCGCTGGTGAGTGAGACAAGTGCCGGGGAGGGTGGAGGACAAGTCCCGGGGGTTGGCGCGAGTCCCAGGAATGCAAGAGGATAAGACGAGTGAGCGCTGGTGGGCGAGCGAGTCCCAGGGATCAAGAGATAATCAGGCGTGGGGACTTAGCGAGTCCTGGAGATAGAAACAGAACCGGGGAAGTTAGACAACCAAAAGAGGAAAGAGTCGAGATAAGATAAGGGAGGATGGAAATGATTAAGTTGCAGAGAGGAGCCAGGAACGGAGAACCAAGAGAGCTTAGAGTGGAAAAGAGAAAGGGGAACAACGAGAATAGATTGGAAGTACAAGGCAAGAGGAGACAAGACAGAGAGACAAAACGAGACGAGTATGACGAGAAAAGAAGCAAGTAAAAGTAACAAGACCAGGACGTGCAAGAAAACGAAACAGAGACGAGAACACAACAAACAAGATGGGTTATGGTAATATCAAGACTAGAGTATCTACTTACTACTCTACGACTTATATACTACACAGTACGTAGGGCCCAGGGCTCAGGTCCGGGTTCCAGCGGTGGGTCGCAGCGCCGGGGCTTGGGGTGAGACCCAGGGGCCGTGTGGGGCAGGGTGAAGTTGAGACATGTTGTGCGGCGTGGAGGTCTCGCACTGGAAACACAGAGACATGCAGTGGTGGTGCAGTGAGGAGGGAGCAGGAGCGGGGCGTGGCGTGCAGAGGTCGGTAGCAGTGATGCGCGATCATGATGCATGATGGGGGTCTTGGCGCAGGCCGGGGGTGACAGGTGGTGCCAGCACTGATGTGATGTGATAGCCAAGACCCAGCACTGATGTGGCAGTCACAGCGGTGATGGCTGGGGGGTGCCGTGAGTGGCGGTGGCTGTGGTGGCGACAGGTGGTGATGGGCAGTGATGGCCGAGGATGCCGCAGATGGCAGTGGCTGATGGCGTTGATGGCCGGTGATGGCCGGTGATAGCCAGGGGAGTTGGCCGAGTAGCGGTCCGGGCCTGGGGCGGTCATGGGGGTGGTTTTGGGAGGATTGGAGTCCCGGGGCTGGGGCTGAGTCCTGGGGGTTGGTAGCGGGTCATGACAATACCGCAGGCGCAAGCCCATCAGCTCTGCCCATACTGCCTCCCTCTCTCTCACCAAGAGCCTTTGCATCTGGGCAGCCTGTGCCCTCATCCTCTCCAAAAACACGACTGGCTGGAGGAGCACCACCAGGTGCACTAAGTCCTCCTCCAGCCACTCAAAGGCCTCCCCAGTCACTCTTGGCACTGGCGGTGACGTTCATTAAGGGTTGTATTAAAAAACGCGCTAAGTATAACAATGAATAAGCTATGGATCTGAGAGACTTACTCTTGCCATCACTCTGTGCCTAGGCTTCCAGGACTCTGGCTTGTCGCCAAAGGAGACGTCCCATGTTGTAGGGTCGCTGGCACCCCATTCCAGCAACCATGACCACTAGGGTGACCCCCATCCCCAAGGTTGTGCTTGGGGAGCCGCCTCTGGTCCGACCTCAGCCTCCTCCTCATCCTGCTCCATCTCCTCATGTGGAGCACCAACATCTTGAGGTGCCTCCGCTTGGCAACTTGGACCCGCCAAGTCCTCCATGCCTGGCGCCGCCTTGCTAGCCTCAATAGCCGTGCCAAGGCGGCATGCTTCATCTTCCTCGTCACCCTCAGACTCTACCTCTGGTGTCACTACTGCTAGTGACACCACTCTAGCCCTCTTCTTCCCCTTATCCATTGGCAACAAAGGTGGAGAAGCCTTGCGCTTGCGCTTGCCGCTCCCTCTCTCCTCATTCTCTTGGCGGGTCAGCAGTGCCAGACTCTTCTTGCTGAGGCCAACAGCCTCCCCTTGGGCCTCTGCCTCCCTCACCTTCTCCACCACTGCCTGTGCCCTTCTTACCAGCACCACCCAGTGGTATGTCTTCTCCACTGTGGGGTCGGAGGCATTTCTGCGCTCCCAGATCTTGGCACCATTGAAGGTATACAGCCTCTTCATGGCCGTGCACCTAAAGCACAGGGGGGTGCCCATGGGGTACCAGCACCCCTCTGGGTTGTTGTCCACCCAGCACTTATTGCACTATGAAAATGCCAGAAAAAGAACAATCATTTACTGCTCCCCACTCCTTGAATGCTTGGTGTGTCACCAAGTCCACAGTTGCCTTGCCCTTGGTCTCCTTCAAGACCACCCCAGCCTCCACTCCCATATCCACTACCATCTTCGCCCACCTAGGTGCCAAGAGGCGTGCCAACTCCTTATCAGAAAAGTCTTGCTGTGTTGGCACCTGTCGCCAAGGGTCAGAAAACCAGTGAGTTCAATAAATGCTCTTGCCGCTGATGATGCCCAAAATTGTACCAAGTGGTGTCTGGGTAGGCAGTCACAAAGCGTATAGCGTTGGGCTTGCTAATTGAGGTGAGCTGGGCAGAGTCCCAGAAAACAGGTTAGTGGAGGACAGTGGTAAGGGAGTGGTGAAGGGAAGCTTAGCGTAGTCGCCAAGTGTAGTATGCCTGCCGCAGTTGCAAGGCATAAGAATTTCTAGTACACTGGCATAGGTCTAGCGGCAAGACAAAGAACACTATACAAAAGTGTGCTTAGCGTAGAGTAGACTTTAAAAGGGACTAAATTGAGCTCTGAAGCTCAAGCATAAGAGAGGATGGTGAAGGTAACTTGTTATTTTGCATGCTATAAGTACAGTATATATAGTAAAGTGTAGGCGAGATAGCGCCAAGGGCCTTAGTGCTCAGCACTATGCGCAAACTACCGCCAAGGGGTTTTTTGCCATGATGATTTACTGAGTGTTCCCCAAAGGCCACTACTTACCCAGTCACCAAAATTCGCTAAGTCACTCCCTTACTTCACTTATAAAACCCCTCCACTTACTATACTATAGACTTTTGTTTCTTACAATACTAACAAACTCTTTTTTTTTGAACTTAAACTTAACCTCTTGCCTCACACCATTTGGAATGGTTACAAGTCCCTGTTTCCACATTATACAAAACAGCTATTCTACGTGCTATTCAAAAAATGTTTCCATTATTTACAAATTTGAAAGAACTAAACGCCAACAGAAGTTAGCACCTAGTCATCGTCAGAAGAGAGGCTGGGGTCACACAAGGGGAGGAGGTTGCCTTCTTGAATGTTGTTCTCCTCTTGCCACTCCAACGCCCACATCACATCCTCTTGGTAGTTGCAAAGCGTTTTCATGCACCAGTAGAGGTATTGAAATAGACCTCAATGCATGGATGAACACTAGAACAATTGGATTTCAAGGATTCAGTTGGTCTCCACCCATTTCATAGGCATAGTGTGAATGGAAAGAATATATTAGAGTGTGATTTATAATGACAAGCATGTCACAACTAAGAGCTCAAAAATCAATCAACCATTGGGATGGAACTTGAAAAAATTTACATGTGATGATCCATATGAGTAACTACATTTCAGGTGACAACATGTGATCTTGCAACTAGTTTAGCAGGACAAAATTTATTCAAGGGTGCATAACCCTCTTCTTGTTACTAACACAAGAGAGTTGGAGATTATCTACCTATGCACATTTACTTTAGTTAATTAATTCCAGAAAAAAACTGAGAATAACTACAAAAAAAGTAAATACTAAATGTTTTCAAGGAATCTAAATTGGAATAAAAGAGAGTAGGGGGTGAAATAGATGATATTCAGCCATGTATTGAATACAATGTGGCTACTTATACAACTGGCTGTACAGCAGAATATGAGAGTGATACTAAACAGATTATATTGCTGAGATCTAGCAGGGACAAAATATAAGGCATAGGGAAGTATCATATGGTGAAGCAATGTAGACATAACAAGTTAGGGGAACATACGGTATGAGCTGGTGACTATTGTGGGTGACTCGGATTGGCAGTCTGCTTTCCAACTATCTATTTTTACCACTGCCCACCATATCCATCACCATTCCCTCCATTCCTTCCTTTCCTGTATGAATCTCTCACTATTCCCACTGTTTCCACTATTTCCTCCCCCACCATAGTACTTCTTACCATAGTAGTTGTCTTAATAATAATTATTGTCTAAATTTCAGTAGTTGTAGTATCCTTTGTTGTACTAGTTACAGTTACAATACAAGTTATAATAACCTCTCTAGAGTCAAGTTCAGTTTTTGTATGAGTGAATTGTGAGTCACATATGGCTGATGAGGGTATAGCAATGGCAAGGATTACAACAAGTGCAAAAGTGGGAGTGTGCTTCACATTTGGGATTGGAGCATTGCTTGAGTGAATGAGTATGTGAAGCTGGGTTGCTGAAATCCAATGTTGATTCCACACATCCTTTACACCTTTCAACAGATGGTAACAAGTGGGTTGAAAAATGACTTATAACACATTGTGGTGACATATGAATATGTGCTGATAAGCCCCAGGTTGTGTCAAAAGGAGTACTGACATATTTTCTGGCACAGGCTTGTGGACTAGTGGTTAGCATGCCCTATGGTCTACCTGGTGCCCACCTCAAGGACTAGGGTTTGAATCCCTGAACAAGCACTTATTGTATCATTTTTCTGACTATTTTTACCCTATTTTCTTGACTACCAAGGATTCTATCACGACCTGCTACCGACTCCCAGGACTCCAACCCTCCCCAAAACAACCCCCACAACCGCCCTGGGGCCAGACCGCTACCTGGCCAACTCTCTCGGCAGCCCCTGGCCATCACCGCCCATCACCGCCCGTTACTGCCACCAGCCACTGCCACTTGCGGCATCCTCCGGCCACCACCGCCCATCACCACCTGTCACCGCCACAGCCACCACCACTCGTGGCATCCCCCAGCCATCACCGCTGTGACCACCACATCAGCACTGGTCTCGGCTATCACACTGCCCATAGTCGCCACATCAGCACTGGCACCACCTGTCACCCCTGGCCCGTGCTGAGACCCTCATCACGCATCACGATCACACATCACCACCGACCTGACCTCCGCATGCCATGCCCTGCTCCCGCTCCCTCCTCACCGCCCCACTACCACGTGTCTCTGCATTTCCAGTACAAGACCTCTGCACTGTGTGACATATTTCAACCTCACCCCACCCCACGTGGCCCCCGGGTCTCACTCCAAGCCCCGGTGCTGCGACCCACCACTGGAACCCAGGCCTGAGCCCCAGGGCCTACCTACTATGTAGTATATAAGTCGTAGAGTAGTAAGTAGTATGCTAGTCTTGATATTACCGTAGCCCTGTACTGTTTTGTTGTGTTTTCATCTCTATCTTGTTTTCTCGTGCATCCTGGTCTCATCATTTCTACTTGTTTCTTTTTCTTATCATACTCGCCTCGCATCGTCTCCCTGCCTTGTCTCTACTCGTCTTGTACTCCAATCCATTCTACTTTGCTTCTCCTCTCCCTCTCTACTCTAAGTTCTCTTGGCTCTTCCGTCTCCAACTCCTCATCTCAGCTTAATCTGTTCCCTTTCTCTTTATCCTATCTCAACTCCTTCCCCTTTTGGCCTGCTTGATTTCCATGTCTCTGATTCCATCCCCAAGACTCGCTAAGTCCCTGCACCCATTATCTCTTTGAACCCCAGGACTCGCTCGCTCACTGGCACTCGCTTGTTCCATCCTCTCGTACTCCTGAGACTCATGCCTAACCCTGGCACTCGTCCTCCACCTGTCACAACCCGCTACCAACTCCCAGGACCCAGCCCTGGCCCCAGGACTCCAACCCTCCCAGAACAACCCCCACAACTGCCCTGGGTCCAGACCGCTACCCGGCCAACTCCCTCGGCAGCCCCCAGCCATCACTGCCCATCACCGTCCATCACCGCCACAGCCACCGCCACTTGCAGCATCCCCCGGCCATCACCACTGTGACTGCCACATCAGTGCTGGTCTTGGCTATCACACCGCCCATAGCTGCCACATCAGCGCTGCACCACCATCACCCCCGGCCTATGCCGAGACCCCCATCATGCATCATGATCATGCATCACCACCAACCCGACCTCCACACGCCACACCCTGCTCCTGCTTCCCCCTCACCGCTCTACCACTACGTGTCTCTGTGTTTCCAGTATGAGACCTCCATGCTGCGTGACATGTCTTAACCTTGCCCCACCCCATGCAGCTCCCAGGTCTTACCCCAAGCCCTGGCGCCACGACCTGCCACTGGAACCTGGGCCTGAGCCCCGGGGCCTACATACTGCGTAGTATATAAGTCGTAGAGTAGTGAGTAGTACTCTAGTCTTGATATTACCATAGCCTTGTATTGTTTTGCTGTGTTCTCGTCTCTGTCTCAATTTCTCGTGCATCCCAGTCTCATCATTTCTACTTGCTTCTTTTTCTTATCGTACTCGTCTTGTATTGTCTCCCTGCCTCGTCTCTACTCGCCTTGTCCTCTAATCTATTCTATTTTGCTCTCCTCTCCCTTTCTACTCTAAATTCTCTTGGTTCTTCTGTTTCCGGCCCCTCCTCTCAACTTAATCTGCTCCATCTCCCCTTATCTTATCTCGACTCTTTCCCCTTTTGGCCATTTAGTTTCCTGACTCTGTTTCCATCCCCAGGACTCGCCAAGTCCCCACGCCTGTTATCTTTTGGAACTCTGAGACTCGCTTGCTCACTGATGCTCGCTCGTCCCATCCTCTTGTACTCCTGGGACTCACACCAACCCCCAGCACTTGTCCTCCATCCTCCCTGGCACTTGCCCACTTGCCGGCGCTACTGGCACTCCCTTACAGACCGCTCCCGCCCTGCTCCGGTCTCCTACACCTCACGCCCTACCAGTGCTCTGTGTCTGTGGATATGGTGACCACTACGTAAGGTATTTGCCCAGTGGACTGAGCTTCTGTGGTTAGCAGAACCTGACACCACCCTCCCCGGCACTCGCCCACTCGCCAGCGCTACTGGCACTCCCCTACATACCGCTCCTGCCCTGCTTCGGTCTCCTATGCCTCACGCCCTACCGGTGCTCTGCGTCTGTGGACACGGTGATCACCACATAAGGTATTTGCCCAGTGGACTGAGCCCCCGTGGTCAGCGGAACCTGACAGATTCACCAGTATTACTGCTGCACCCTGGCAACCACCATCATTTAATGATGTTGACAGTTTGGTGATTTTATACCTACTTTTTGACATCTTGACACAACAGACACTTAGCATTGCCAAGGTCTGATTGACATTTTCCTATATAAAAGATTGTTGGTTAGTGTTTACTTACCAAGTTCACTGCTTTGGTGACTTTTGGTTGCCAACAGTCACTTTGCTTACCACTTATTATATATACTGTACTTATACACTGCAAATAACAAGTCACCTTCACATCCCATCTCTTATGCTTGGGCTTCAGAGCTCAATTACGCTTATCCTAAGTCTACTCTACACTAAGGTGCTGTCTTAGTGCTTTATTTTGCTACTGGGAGTATGCCAGTGCTCTAGCTTTATTTTGTGCCTTGCAAGTACAGCAGGCCTCTAGCACTTGGCATCTACACTAAGCATACTTTACACTTCCTTACTGCTGCCCCTGCTAACTTGTTTTCTGGGACCCTGCCCAGTTCTTACTCACTTAGCAAGCCCAACACTAATCCCTTACACCTAGTGACTGCCTACCTAGACACCACTGGGTTCAATTTGAGGTGTCATTAGTGCAACCCACTTGAGAAAAGATAGGAGGGAAAAATGTCTCCTAGAATTAAAAAAGAGATTATAGTACATTGTGGCATAGGTGTAAGGGCGACCTCTGGAGGCTGTGGCTCAGTCACACAGCTGGCAGAGTGAAATCCAAAGTATATTAAAAGTATGTCACAAATAGCTAGTAAGGTACTAACCTGGCAGAGGGAAATCCAAAGAGAACAAGTCTAAGGAGTCACTCTGCCAGACAACAGAAAATAGTTGACAGCAGGTCACATGACTGGTCACATATCACATCACAGCAATGGTCACATGATCCAAGCACATGCAGAGGTCATGCACATGCCACATGACCACAAATCATATGCCAATGATTTTGCCAGTAGTGGCTGTGAGTCCATCCAGCCAAAGAGGAATGTCCAATAAGGAAGTAGTTTCCCACGGTCCGACCAATGAGGAACTTGACGAGTTGAGAAGAAAGGCAAAGGAAATGAGTGAAAGTGAAGCATGGCTGAGGGAAAAAGGATGTAAAAGGGAGGTCCCCTGACAGTTTGAGCAGACTCAAATCGAGTATTTGGGGCTGATCATCTTGCACAGAGGTGTGGAAATGGACCTGGTGAAGGTGGCAGGCATGGCAGAGTGGCCAGGGCCCAAGAACAAGGAGGTGCAGGCCTTTCTAGGCTTCACCAATTTCTACTGGAGGTTCATCCAGGACTTTTCCCATCATGCCTGCCCTCTGTTTGACCTCATTGCAAGGGATACTGCCTAGAGCTGGGAACCTCCAGAGCAGATTGCCTTTGATGCTCTCCAGCATGCAGTCACCTTCAGGCCTGTCCTCCTCTTTTTGGATGACAACTCCCTCTTCTATGTGGAAGCTGACAGCTTCAATTTTTCCACTGGAGCTGTTTATTGTAACAGTCCTGGAATGATGGAAAGTGGCATCCAGTGGCCTTCTATTCCAAGAGCTTGAATGCAGTAGAGTGCAACTATGAGATCCATGACAAGGAGATGCTGGCCATCATCCAAGCCTTCAAGGAATAGCAGCACTTCTTGGAGGGTACATAGCACAAGTTTGAGGTTTTAACAGATCACAAGAACCTTGAGTACTTCTGAATGGCTAAAAAACTCAACCATTGACAGGCCTAGTAGTCCCTGTACTTAGCCAACTCTGACTTTTCATTGTACCACAAGTCAGGCCAGAGTATGAGAAAACCTGATGCACTGTCTCCAAGAGCAGACCATGGCACCGAAGGAGATGACAACAGCAATATTGTGCTCCTCTGTGCCATCTGGGCCATGGAGGGCTTGGCCATCCAGGGAGTGGAGGTGGACATCCTCCAAAACATCTAGTGTGGAAACTGGAATAGCCGCCATGAAGATGTTGTTGCTCAGGTGGCTATGGCTCTGAAGCCAGGACCCACCACAGGGGCCAAGTCAGTCTGCATGGATGAATGGGCTCTCTAGGATGGGCTTCTGACCTTCTGGGACTGCATATGTGCCCAATGTCTTGAAGCTCCACCAGAGGATTGTCAAGCAACACCATGACTCCCGCATTGCTGAACATCTTGGCTGATCAAAGACATTGGAACTAGTGTCCTGGAACTACTGGTGGCTACAAATGTCCTGGTACATTGAATCCTACACGAGTATGTGTGACCTCTGCCTCTAGACCAAGCCTCTGTGCCACCTTCCCACCAAACAACTCCACCAACTACCTGCTCCCATGGAATGATGGAGCATAGCCTCTGTGGACTTTATTGTAGAGTTCTCTGATGCTCATAGTTATGATGCCATCATGGTAGTGGTGGACCTTTGCAGCAAGCAAGCACACTTCATCCCCATCCACACCACTTGCTCTGCTATAAGTGCTGCCAACCTATACCAAAAAAATGTCTGGAACTTCCATGACCTCTTAAATGTCTATGCGTCTATGCGTCTAACTGGGGATCACCGTTTGTAGCAGAGTTCACTAGAGAGCTCTACCAACTGCTTAACATGAAGCTTCACACCTTCACCACCTATCATCTATAATCTGATGGCCAGATGGAATGTGTGAATCAGGAGCTCAAGCAGTACCTCCACCTCTTTTGCAATGAGCATTAGCATGACTGGGATGAGCTGCTTTCAGATGCTGAGTTCCAGTACAACAACTATGTTCATGCAGCCACTCAAGTGTCACCTTTCTTCCTAGACACCGAGTATCACCTGCACATGAGCTTTGAGCCCCAGGCTTGGCCATTGCAGAACAAAGCTGTGAACAAGTTTGTGGACTGGATGAAGGTGGTGCAGGAGGTAACCAAGGCTGCTTCAGCAAAGGCAAAGGACAACATGGCCTGATACTACGACTGTGGAAGAACCCCAGTGCCCAAGTACCAGCCTGGAGACTGGGTCTATCTCGATGCCTCCAACATCACCACCACTTGCCCATCAAAGAAGCTCTTGCACTATTAACTAGGACTCTTTATGGTGGAACAACAGGTAGGCCCACTAGCCTATTGACTCTAGCTCCCAGTGGGAATGTGCCAGCTTCACTCAATATTCAATGTGGTCAAGCTAACACTGGCCCCAGAGGACCCTATCTCAGAGCAACGCCCAGTGCCTCCTCCACTCCTAGTGGTGGTCAACAACAATGAGGAGTACAAGGTGAAGTGGAAAGGTTACAGGATCAAAGATATCTCCTGGGAATCCCCAGAGAATGTGCATGTGCTGGGGCTTATTAGAGAGTTCCACCAGAGACATCCAGATGCACCCTGGGCCATCCAGGGAATCTATCCCATCTCACCAATGGACCAAGCAATTTGGAACTTCTTCTACCCCACACATCAAGATGCCACACGATAGAGGGGGGGTGATGTCAGGGAACTTCTATTTTTGGTCTACACTGACATTCCCTTGACACACTTCACTATGCTCTAGCCCACCTCCTGTGCCACTCTCTGAGACCCTCAAGGCTTGCTCTAGACCTCTGGAAATCTCTGAAGATCTTTGGAGGCTGTTTCCTTTTTAGAAAACCCCCAGAACTTCCTGCACTTCCTGTTTTAGCATTACTCAAGGTGAAGGTCAGCTCTGGTCACCTATACAGTTGTTCTCACACCTCTGCCACCCACTGATGCATTGCACCAAGCAGCAGGGATTCTTAGACTTGTTCTCTTTGGATTTCCCTCTGCTAGGTGATTAGTTACCATTGTATTGTTGATTATCATTCCTAATATAACTTTGGATTTTCCTCTGCTAATAGTTGTGTGATTAAGCTGCAACTCCCAGAGGTCACCCTCATTACTGGGAAAAACTGGCAAAGCATTGCTGAAAGTAAAAGGGTCTAAGCATTGGGATGGCACAGTAGTGGTGGATAGTATGGGAACTTGATGGTGGGAAATGACCACCCCCTTTACATACTGCAGGTGTCAGGATACAAGGGCTCATGATGTATATTGTGTAAAAATAACACCTCAAAAATAAAATTGATCAATTGATCAATCAATCAATCAATTAAATCTGGGGTAGGACTCCTAGACACTCTGCAAGGCTTGGTCTGCATTCCAGTCTGTGGGATTCTCAATGGATTCTCTCAGAAAGGTTTGGGAGGCTGATTCTGAGGGTTCAATCTCTTGATTCAATCCAGAAGTTGTGCACTGAGGATTGGAATGGACATTTTGTGATTCAGGCAAGCTCATATGTATTGAGGAACCAATTGCAAAGCAAACAATACCAAAAGAAAGAAATACACTAAGTTTTGATACTGTCGTCTGTCAGGAAATGAAATTTTTTTGCCATTTTTTTTGTTGCTCTATTCCTATGTCATACAGTCTCAAAATTTTCAGGCCATCTTGATTACCTTCTGAGCTAGTATGTAGTGATTTTTTTCAGGTGAGACTGTATAATGTGAGAGACATCGGCCCATGACCAAGCAAGAGGTACCAAAAAAGTGGGAAGTGAAATCGTTGTCACAGTCAGGTCACAAGCTAAGTTCTTGCTCCACTCAAAAGCTGACTGACCAAATTGTCAAAGATTTGTCCTCAATACTCATTGTAACACTCTGCTGTATGTGGAGTAGTTGGAAATCAGACTACCAATCCAAGTCACCCACAGTAGTCACCAGCTCATACCGTATGTTTCACTTTATCTTGTT
>JAGGAQ010006423.1:0-15580 GCA_017657225.1 Termitomyces sp. T69sscA
CCAACAGGCAAGGGAATGGCCTGATAAATGCATTTTACACATAGCGAACCCTTTGCACATCGTGACACATGACAGTACTCTCGTGCTTCGCGAAATTCAGGCCACCAACCTTCTCCGGGCCGCCTGACGGCTTGGAGCCGGGCCCTGTATATCACTACGTACGTCAAACTGGGAGGAACGTCCCGGTTGGGCTGATGTCATGCCGGGTACATACGCTCTTGGGGCCTCCTCAGGTATCGAGCCGCGGAATAATCGATTGGGAAGCCTGGCACAGAGGAGTTGAGCTGTTTCCTTTGATGGACTTTTGTGATGTTTCCGGCTGCCTGCCAATTTTACTCAGTCGGTCCCTTCGTTATTTACAAGGAGATACTTATTTCCGACCGCCACAGCCTAAATCCATGATGCTTAGCCCTTCCTTCTCTCAATAGTAAATGAATGATAAGAAACACCAGTGTACTACTTTTGGTATCAACAGAAGCATGCTCTCAATCAATAAATTCAGGACTTCGTGAGCAGACTTGCAAATTGTAGAAGGCTATGACAATAGATCCCCCGGGTTCCATCATACTCCCTGATACTCTTTCAGACTGGCCTTGGAAGCGCAAGATTAATCCACACTACCTTCAGGTCAAGGCAGAAGCATCAGCATGGATTCAAAGTCTTCTGATAAAGACGCCTGGCTCACAACAAACATTTGACCTCGGCGAATTTGGTGAGTCTCCCCCTTTGTTGCCAGGGATTTGTCAAAATTGTTTTGGTGGCAGAGTTGCTTGCTTCTCTTGTATATCCTTTGGAGAGTAAAGGTGTGCTCATCCTATGCTTGATGATCCTCATCAAATCACATACATGAAGACATTCTTCGCTCCGGTTGTGACCTCATGTATCTGTTCGGGTTATATGACGAATACACTGATGCCGCGACACCTCGTGAAGCTCAGCAACTGGCCACAATGGTTATGGATGCCATGCGTCATCCTGAGAAGGCCAGGCCGGCTGGCGAGTGCGTCATTGGAGAGGTTGCCCGCCAGTAAGTACTTGGTCCTGAACAAAATCAATTGCTGCAAAAATTTAACATTGTTCTTCGAGATTCTGGAACTTGTCGTCGAAGAGTGTATCCGAAGGTGCACGCCGTTGTTTCCTCAAGTCGTTTGACGAATACACTATCTCAGTTGTTCAACAAGCTCAGGATCGTGCCCAAAAATTGATCAGGAACATTGACGATTATTTTACTGCCCGCCTAGACACATCTGGCGCAAAACCTGCGTTAGGGGTTCTTGAGTTCGGACTCGATCTTCCGGATCAGGTCTTTGAAGATCCTGTTATACAGAGGCTTATCAATGCCTCCGTCAACATGATCATTCTCACCAATGTATGTAATTGAATTTTTTTAAAGACTAGTCATGTTTCATCTTGAACTTGGACCAGGACATGTACTCTTATAACGTTGAACAAGCCCGGGGCGATTGTGGCCACAATATTGTCACTATTTTGATGCAATATCAAGACGTTGATATCAATGGAGCAATGATGTGGATTCAGGGCTACTACGCAGAGCTTGTGCAAAGTTTCTTAAACGAATTATGCCATGTCCCTTTCTTTGGCAAAGAGGTCCAGGGTGGAGTGGAGCACTTCTTGAATGGCCTGGCCAGTTGGGTTAGGGGAAACGACTCTTGGAGCTTTGAGAGTCGCAGGTACTTCCGCACAAATGGTTTGGAAATTCAGCGAGGTCGACAGCTTGTTCTGCTTCCTCGGTTAGTGGCCAAATTTTTTAATTTCACTATGGCAGTTCTTCAGGTTGACGATCAACCTTAGAAACAAAGCGAACTTGGCGTTGACTTTTGACTGTCATTTGGTTGAAGGGATTCATCATCAGCCTGAGGCTGATTTTTGCCCATGTAACTAGGTTTATTAAACAGTCGACTTTCATGAATAGAGAATTTGAGCCTACCCACAACCCTGTGAAAGCAGGTGAATCCGAATCACCAAGCTGATGATAGGTTGGATTCAAAGTCATAGTACTGACGGCAGGTCGATGGAGATTGAACGATCCAATCAATATCAGATGCATGAGACGTTACCAATGTCATCCACAGATACTTGTGAGAGAGTTAACAAAAAATATATTGTCCGCCACATAGCTATTGTATGTCTTGCGTACTACTACACTATGATACTATTCGATACGCAGTCTCAATAGTTTCATATCACATGCAAAGTTTGAAGAGAACTGCGGACTTGCAAGGTTTTGTTAAATGGCATGTACAACCGCGTAATCATGATACACGTCTCCAGAAATAGCACTGGTAGCAACCGAATGATGTCTCAGGACAGCATTCCTCTTTGAATCCCAACGAGATTGCTACCAGTAGATGACACTACAGAAATAACACTGTCCTTCTCAGACAGTGCATCTCTGCTGTTCAGTGATGCAAGGAGGCTGTTCAGGAATACTTGATGAAACATTCTCAGAAACGGCATGAAAGGCATTATGGGGAAGAGATCAATACATACATTTGGAGAGTATGTGATAGATTGCCATCCATACGAAGTTGTCGTGCATTGCAGCATAGGTTATAAGGCAAGCCATATGAGAAATGCTAAGGAAATGTCAGAGTGCAGTCATCGATGACTTTTTGCAGAAGCGTACGTTGTGAGGAGAGCTAGCAGAAATACGTCAATGTCAGTTTGAGGTAAAACAATGAACGTCTTGACCTGTATTTATGGAATACATCATGAGGGATCGCACAAGCGATTCTGTCCTGTATTCATATCAGATGAACTTCGGAACATTGATGAGGTCCCCTCGTATTAAAAGCATACTTTTTCAGTCCAGAGCGCCTGCGCCACAAGTGTACGCACAGGGATGCTGCAATGAATACGTCTGCTGCCATCCCACTAGCCAGCCCCATGTAGAGAAGGTACTAGCAATAAATAAGGAGTTGTATCCACAGAGATTTTGAGCAACCTACAGATACTTTCAGGAAATAACTAAGGTCTCCATTGAAATTACTGCAACTCAGCCAAGATATTATGAGAAACGCGATACTCCCAGGTTGATAGCATGGACGCACGAACTAAGAAACGCTGTGAAGTTGGTTTAACATCACTCAGGAGAATAAGGAAATCTGATACTCACCCACAGTAGATGCTGTAGATGGAGAATATGATCAGGATTTGACATTCCAAATGACAATTTATATCCATACCAAAAGATAGAAGAGAAGTTGCGGCCTGTTTTGATTCAATTTGAGCTACAAAGAAATGCAAGCCAAGACTTACAATACAAGTGGCAATGGAAATTTTCTTTTCAGATACTGTGTGCGGTATCTCAGTGTAGCCGCGATCTTTGATTCTCAACAAATGCATACCAATCCAGACACGCCATAGGAAAATGCTAGAATCAATGATATCCTAATTTAGCAAAGCATTGATAAACGTCATAAAACATACCCCCTGATGATTAAGTCGCTGACTTCCTAGGTGATTTGGAATTAACTGAATAATTATTGAAGAAATTTTCAAGGAATTCAACTCACAGAGACATAGAAAATGGCTGAAGCCTATTGATCAACTATCAGTCGCTGACACCTACATAGGTGAGTTACACTACATACGGCTGGATTCCTATGCGTTTCACGCGATTAAGATGAGTAGGTTAAGAATGATAACAAGGTGACTTGCGAATGGGACGATTTGAGAAAATCATAGTTTCCGAAGTCTGAAACCAAGGAAATGTACATGTTTTGAGTGGCCAGAGCTTGGTGGAGTGTATCAAGGATCCTGATAGATGGTGTGTGAAGATCATCACGCAAGCTAGCAATATGATAGTTGTGCCTTACCAGAGTAAAGATATCTGTTGAAAACAATCAGTTGAGCTTCAACGATGATGCTGCACAGACAATACATACCACTCCCTTAAACCACAACTTGTCTCTCTTGTCGTTTTTGAAATATGTGTAGGATTGCACACATGTTATACCATATAGACTAGTTGTTAGGGAGGTCACGACACTCGCCTAAACACAGGATAGAAACATACATTCCAGTCAGGGTAACGCCTATAAAGACGGCGCCCAATGTATTATCCAATGCAATTTCAGGATGAAAAGCAGACGACATATTGAGTTAAGTGGACTTTGCGCTTTGTGAGATGGAAAGGGGTACAGCTAGCATAACACAAAAGGTCCGCCTTATAATGGGACATTGGTGGCTTACCGGACTCAATGACAGTGTATGACACGACGTTTGGATCAGTTGTAATCACACAGCTTGTATTATTGAGTCCCAACGTCCTATTCTGAAATCGACGACACCGGTGTTGCTCAGACAAAAAAAGCAATCTAAAGGTATAATTCCGGGTGATCAGTGTCAAACGCAATGGAGACCATGACTGATAAGGTTCAGAAGTGTAGGGGTAGACACCTGCCAGATACTCAAATAGGTGGTTGAATGAAACACCTCAGGGTCGGCAATATAAAGTTCAGAGTATTCGCTGGGATATAGGTTCAACCAAGGGGCGAATATTGACTGTCAGACCTGGAGAAATGTCCAATGAGAAGTTTAAAGTGTCGAAAGACTGTCGGGGACAAACCAAGCACTAACCAATACGCCGAACCACGCTCCATAGAGGGGATCGGCGGTTAATTATGCTGCGCACGAAGTTTGATAGTTCGCCCAATGAAATGCACTACGCGAAAACCAGATACTTACAGAACGTTTCATGACCCTTTCAACTTCTTCAATGCTCAGTTGTTTCGTTGATATCCCTGCCGAGCTTGCTAGGGACTTGGACCTCGATAGTATTACTTAATATATTCTCACCATTTGACCACTACTTGTTTGAGAATTGCAAGCCGCAAGATCAACCCTTTCACCTCTATTGATAGACGCAGTCTCCATAATGTACCCGTGATGGTGTGCGAGACCATGTTCGATCTACTCATGATCATATCTTGCAGACTTGGCAATAACAGGAAAGTCGAAACGTTATGAAACGTGCTGTAAGCGGCGTAATTGAAGGATTAGAAGGTTATACCTACAAATGATCACCAATAATCATTTCTTGGCGGACCCAAATTCATACGACGACTGGACAATTATTACACTTCCAACCAAGGTTATAAGGATGCCAGAACGAGCAGCCATTAGTAAACTCGGTTCAGAGTAGTTTTAAATTTACTCCATTCTTTAGCTAGAAGAGCCCTTTTTGATATCTCAGATCCAAAAGGCTGTGGCAACGACGATGATCAAGCGCGCCGCGTCGTAAATGATAGTAGCGATCGCAGTAAGTTTGTGATAATCGCGAGATATCTACTGCATCCGAATTAAAGCAGGTGTCGTGTCATTAACATTTGTGAAACTTGGATTGCAGCAAACGAGACAACGCAAGAATATGTCGATATGATATATTGACTGGCAGCTTGGAGCAGATGTGAAAGGTCAACAGGATCAAGACCCGATAATCCTTGCCTACGAGCACAGAAATCGAGCCATCGATCAACCTTATCACTCTCCGAGAGAGCAAGGAAAACCTAGCAGACCCACAATCTAGTCTTCGAAATATTCGGGAGGAATCATTCAAGATATCGAAATTCGACCTTCTAGACCGGTACAAGGCCACTTATGCACTGATGTATGACAGCCCCAGCCGAGGCAGCAGCTGTGTAGAAAGTAATTGATGATGAGGCGAGGCCGCAGATCGTGCCGTAGACACAACGCCCGTGCCGTGGGTATTAGGGAGAATCTGTATCACGTACATTAAACGTCATGAGATACCATGAGATTGAGACTTGGGAAGAATTTGACAGCTGTGAAATTCGCTGATAGAAGGGCGAAAGAGGCATATCACCGATGAGAACAATGTTAGTGACACCGGCGCTGAACCTTAACCACCGGATCGCTCGGAGGGTATTACCATCCTTCTTCCGACGCAGGAACGCAGATACGAGAACCACAAGGGCAGAAATGACAGCACGTTTACCGATTCCTCCGCGCTCGTGAAAAGTCCAAGAGCTAGACTGATCCAGTTATTTAGGCAACTACGCTTCCACAAGATAGGACACCTCACGTTCCTCAGCGAGTCCAGGCAGCGACGAAACTTCTACCAGCGTTGCGTATCAGGGAGACAATGGCAACGTCCGCCATTCCACGAAAGAACCAAGGAAGCGGATTGATCGCCAACAAAGTAGTGAAGGATGGGACTACATTGTAGGGTTTCTGCCAATGAATCTGGAAAGAGGGTCAGAACCGAAGAAAAACACACTCTTGACGCGATGAGCGCCCGTCTGTGCTTTCCTTCACTCCCGTCCTTTGCGTTGCTCATACTCATGCTCGTTTTGAACCCTTCCTCGTCAAGCCATTCCACCTGAATGCTCGCAAGATGTCGGAAAAAAGGAGGTACTTCAATATCAGACACACGGTGCGTTCCTAGGTGTGTGCATGGAGTGCGTCCGAGGTCGAGAAGTATCAAAACCAGTGACGTAGCATGAAATGATTTAGACCAGCCAGACAGGATGAGTGCATGGTTTCTTTTTTGCAGAACTGTATTTCTGGTTAAGGCACTGAAGATGTGCTAATTTGGATAGCTGTGCATGGGACAATTGGTGCATGTGCAAGAACGCTCGGCGATCCGTGGTTGCTCAGACGCACCCTGGCTGACCGACTACCGTCGCCCGTGGCGCCGTAACCCTCTGCGAAAAAGGCGGCTGCCACAACGGGAATGATCGCGCAAGGAAAATAGTCTCGCCGCGCCGTTCGTCGCGATCGTTTAAGTTTTATTTTTTCTGATAAAACAACGTTGATGACTGGTAACTGATGCCATCATACCATCAAATCAAGATGACCTCACTACTTGATTGCACGCGGCAAACCAGCTGGACTGTACTCATCTCGTTCCATAAGAACAAACGACGTTACTTTCTGTGGCCCGTTACTCGTGTGGATTAGGCTCTAGTAACTGCCGGGCATTCCATAGTGGGAAACCCAACCGCTACATCATGGTCAGTTGCTATCACGCACAAGTTAATAAAGGTAAACAGCCTTTCGCGTCGTCTAAAGGCGCGTAATCGCCTCCTCTCGCCAAGTCTGTGATCATGAGGACCGGTTCCCAAGCCTGATTAGTTATGCTTGGCACCGACGTCGCGCTGGTGCTGCTGCTTTGTGTAACTCTACAACGATCGCGATCAACCAAATTAATAATGAGTTGAGGTTGTGAAGGTATGTACTTATTGGTAAGTCAAAGGCGCGTAATCTCACTGAGCATCGATTCTTGATTCACTATGCTTGGCGCTGACCTCGCTGTCGTTGTTACGCTAGCGCTGCCTCGTGTGAATCTGCATTGGTCGCGATCGGCCGGGTCAACAATGATTAATGAGTTGTGAAGGTATGTGCTTGTTGGCGACACATGAGACAAGTGTGATAGTTTATCACGATTGGGTTATAGGGATGGAAGACTATCTAAGCTACACTCCTGCGTTGCTACTGATCGTAATGTTCTTCTGTGGAACTCTTGAGCAAGAGCTTCAGACGTGCGGCGACGTTTAAGGTAGCAGCAAGAGACGCTTCTTTGCGTTGTATCGAACAGAATGTGGTACGTGGATGGTTAGAGATAACATGGGATGCTAACGCTCAACTTGGAATGTTTTTCGCTGCAATCGTGCCAAGGTTCAAGCTTTCAAGGTCAATCGGTCATGCATATCCGTGACTCTTGGAGAGCATTTCCATCTACACGGAGTACCTTCTGATGAACGTGGGGTAACCACCTGACCGAACGCTCATGACTGACAAAAACTGACAACGCTTCACACACTATCTTCACACCAATTTGATATATCTTGTGTCATGAGTAGGACAGACATCATTTGGAAGCATCCGAAGCATGGCTTAGATGCAGTCGTGTGACTACATTGCTCAAGAGGTCGAGGCTGATCGGAAATAATGAGGTTCGAATACATATAGTTTATAGTGCTAGCTGCGGACGACTAAGGTACATTTACAGGTTTAAAGCTTTGACTAATGCGACGACGCAAAATACAGTTAACAAGTATGATGGGATGTTGTATGTTTTTCAGATCATCTGGAACGAAGGTTAATTATATGCATCAAAACTATGATGGACGATAAACTTACCTGAGAGGCCTGGGGGGAGATGGTACTCTTGGGAGAGGTGGAGACTGCAGAGGAGGTGCGAGCGATAGCAGAGAGGTCTAGGTCTGTAACTTTATGAGTCGTCACATCCAACTACGATGTATGATGGTATACATACTGTTAGTCTTTAGCGCAATCTTCCTGAACTGCTTAGCGTTCTCCAGCTCATCGTTGGTCATGGCACTGTTAGACCTTTCAAAGACAGGCTTCTTCTCCTCAAGGGCTTATCACCGCCATCAGAAATTAAACGCTGGAGGAATACGATACAGCATACATTCAGAACTGGAGCTGAGGTTGTCAGACATCGACTCTTGCTCCATGTCGTACTCTTCATCATCCATGGCGGCGAGCTCATGCTCTCGCTCGTCCGCAATGCTTCCCCAGCTGTGTGCTCCGGCACCGTTCTTGCGGATGGACTTGTCGAGGCCCGACTTGGACTCCGAACGGTCCCGGTTGATGGCACGAGGGAAAGATGAACGAGCAGTGCGGGTCATATAGACAGTATCGAGAATGTTACAAAGAGTAATAGACGCGGTGGTGTAGTGCTGTAGTGGGTGTCGATTGTTGGGAGGTATTGGTGCGAATGAGTTGGTTTATATAGACCCCGTCACTCCTGTCTTGGGACAATGTCAACACGGGTCAACGCAGACAACTAATCATTCCAGACGATTCCAGAGGTTGGTCCCGGGGCTAGAGTGGACTTCTTCCCATTGAACCAGTCGCTCATTACCTCTCTCTGCTGTCAGATCCTCATCGTTGTGTCACCAAAAACCAATCTTTTCCAGAAAATCATTTACATCATGTACTCGTGGGCGCTCCCAGTCACGCAAGTACCTCCGAGCCCCGCAGTGTGGGGAAGCGCGTCATCGGTCACGTGCTAATCAATGAATTGTCCAGGGCAAAGCCATGCGGAATGATCGAGCCCAGCTAGTGCGGCCTTTTGTATGTACATAATCCAGAGCCGCCTTGATCCACTCGGCTGAAACGGGAAACCGTCAACGGAACCAACTTGAGCCTACTCGAGCTTCCGAAGCCGTAAGATTTCCGAAAACGTCCAAAGGATCACTCGTTGATATTTTTTAAAATCGTAAAATCAGCTCTTCCAATCAGGCCTAATGGTTTATTTTCCTCTGTAAGACCTTTTATCGGGGTCCGACCCAATTCAGCCAACTTCATGACTTTTTCGTAACCCGAGTAGGCAAACCTTGAACCCCATTGCCGGCAGTGAGTTGTGTAGCCGCCGTTTTACGAGTGGTCGCACTCTGTAAAACACCTTACGGTATATAAGTTCCCTTTTGAATTTACTTACGTGAGGCTCGCCTCGTCATGCTACTCTGTTGATCGCATTCCCCCACAGACATCAATTAGTCTTGCTCCGTTCAAATGCTCAATTGTTCAATGACGTAAGGTCTTCTTACATTTTCTGCCGCTATCTACCGCGATCTGCGATCAACGATATTAGTTGATTGTCTAAGCTTCTAAGACTCACTGCAAAAAAACACGGAAACGATCAATACCGATGTGGCCCGAACCGGGCTGTCGAAGCGCATATACTTCGCGCGACGCCATGCTGTATCATATCATTTTTTCATCCCCTCAGGGGCCCCCCTACACTTCTTTACGACATAATGCCCTCAGAACCTATTGAAGCCGAATTCGTCTACCCTCCCGCTCTTTCACAGGCTCAGGAAGATGAATTCCGTCAACTTGAACGTGAAGGTCCATTGACCTCTAACCCCACGGCTACGACGACGGTCACCGACACTATCAGCATCCATGAACTCGAGAAACAGTATTCGAAAGAAGGATATCATGTGGTAGAGTTTACGCCTGGTGCAGGAGAAGATCCGCGAGAATGGAGCAAAACTCGTAAATGGTGCATTTCACTCGTAAAACACTTTTATGTCTTTCTAATCTGAACATAGGGCCGTAACTGCCGCCGTATCTTTCCTGTGTTTGGCAGTTGCCCTTGGTAGCTCTATCATCACCGGAGAGTGCGTATCATACCATGTCCACCCATTTTACCGTATTAATTGTGCGATCAACAGTCTCCAAGGACCAGTCAAAGATTTCCACACTTCTCAAGAGATAATCAACCTTACAGTTACCTTCTTCGTCCTCGGATTCGGTGTTGGGTGCGCCTTTCTTCACAACTTCGATCTCACTCTTGCTCACCAGACGCCACAGTCCTCTTTTCTTCGCTCCCTTGTCCGAAGTCTTCGGCCGGAGACCGATCTACTGTGTCTCGATATTCCTATACGGAATATTCACTCTCCCTGGTGCCCTCGCAAAAAACTACGCCACACTAATTGTCTTCCGTTTACTCGCGGGAGTTGCCGCTTCTGCTCCAATGTGCAATGTTGGTGGAAGCGTAGCCGACATCTGGGCAGTCAAAGAACGAGGATTTCCCATGGCCGTGTTCTCAGCCACCATTTTGTATGTTTCTTCGTATCAGCTTCAAATCGGTTGTGGTAACTGGGCTTCTTTATTTAGCCTCGGACCGTGTCTTGGCCCACTCACCGGTAGTTGGATTGGCCAGTACATCGGGTGGCGCTGGATCTATTGGGTCCTCTTCATCTTTGTTGCATCTTGCTTCCTTTTCACGCTCATCGTGCCCGAGACGCTTGCCTCTGCCCTCCTACGCAAGAAAGCGCAGAGACTGCGCAAGGAGACTGGAGACGACAGGTATCGGACTCTCAGTGAACTTGAAGCTGTACCTCTCGTCCAAACCCTGAAGGTGGCGATTTCCCGTCCTCTAATCATGATGGTCACGGAACCCATTGTTATGTTCATGTCCTTTTGTGAGTCATACCTACCCTTTTTGATTGAGAATAAGTTAATCAATTTCGGTCGATAGACCTATCATTCATCTACGCCTTACTTTACCTTCTGTTCTTTGCGTTCCCATTCGCGTTCCAAGGAATCCGCGGGTGGAGTGCTGGAATGACTGGCACCTCCTTCATCAGTATCATGATCGGAATGGCGATCGCTATCGCTGCTATGCCCTACCAAGAGAAGCTGTACGCCAGAGCCACACGCGACGGCACATTCCCCGAGGCACGACTGTATCCCATGATGCTCGGTGCTATGTAAGCCATCAGTCCGTCCATCCTTCCGCGTAATCTCTAACGCCTCTTCTATCTCTTCTCCCCAAACGCAGCGTCCTTCCCATCGCGATGTTCATGTTCGCATTCACAGGCGCCTACGCCAGCGTGCACTGGATAGCTGTCTGTATCTCAGGAGCAATCTTCGGCTTTGCCATGATCATCCTGTACATCGGCGCAAACTCGTACATCGTCGACTCCTACAGTAACTTCGCCGCCTCGGCCATCGCCGCCAAGACCGTCATGCGGTCATGCATCGGTTCCACGATTCCGCTCTTCGTCGATCAGATGTTCCGCGCGATGAAGTTCCAGTGGGCGGGACTGCTGCTGGCGCTGGTCGCGTGTGTTATTGGACCTATGCCATTCATCTTTTACCGATATGGCGAACGGATCAGGTGCGGTTCCAAGCGTGCGACGAAGGCGAGACGAGGACATGGCGCCGAGAAAGACGTGGATGGGTCTGGACATTAATGGCGCTCTCTGGTTTGCCGCGACACCATTTTCCGCGCATTCCTCTCTTTTAATTAATCTATCGCTGACGTGTGACGGTCTCTCCAAGCATGGTCAGCGCAACGCATGGCCAACGCCTCGTTCTATGCAACCTCGCGACCTTGCTAAGGGGTCAGAAAAAGACCGGAATGCATTGAGGCTCTTTTCTTTCGTTTGCGACGGATTCCGTTCCGACGCTTTTTTTTTCTTAATTTTATTTTATTCTTGTCTACCGCCGACGTGCGGCGGTCTCTCAAAGCATGGCCAGCACCTCATTCACTACAACCTTACGACTTGCTTCCCAACGCATTTACGCAGTGACGCATTTTTCTACTCGTTACGCAATACCAAATCAATAGAGTTATATTTATGATCTTGTCCCTCCCAACAAATTGAGGATTAGACGCGTGCAGATTAACCGAGGCAAGTATTAGAATCAGATAATTGATCATCCTCATCCCGAAGGCGTGTATGACTTGTTTCCGTTCAGAATTCTTAGTGGCACAATATGTAGATATTCATATGATTTCTCAAGTGTCTCAGATGTAGTCAAGTTCCTGTGGACTAACAACTATCTAGGAAGCCCACAACATACATGTACTCTTGACAGCGGATGAAAAGCCATTTCAAAAGCGTTGTATAACTTTGCTCAATCAACCGAGAATACGTAGATCCATAGCAAAGAACCTTGTCGTAGGGTCCATTAAGCCAAGCTTTTATCGAAGGACGATGTTCAAGTTCTAGTGGATGGGAAACTCCAGAGGATAAACTGAGGCGAAGTAGAAAGTAAGTAGGTGAAGTAGAAAGAGCAAGGAGGTCAGCAATGACTTGAGATGGTTATGCCATACCTACCTTGTTGATACCGAGGTTGAGGGATTAATAGCACATTGTGGGGTTGAGCAAGGTGAGAAACGGGCTCTCCGCAGAGGGAAATTTATCTCGGGAGACAGTACTCGCAAGACGCTCCCTCGTGGCTTAGTTTCAAGGTTCTAGGTAAGCCGGGAGGCTACTACCGTGAACTTCAATGAAGTGCTAACGCCACTCAAAAACCGAGTTCCCGCGAACAACCGAACATTTTCCAACTAGGAGAAAGTTATCATAGCCAGTCTCGCAGCACACATTCGGAATCTCGATTGGTAAGTGAACTCCAACGAATGGATGTCACGGATGGTAACATGAATCGCATCTCAAAGCTACTTCTTTTCGATGTTCGCTGTCTTTGAGTAACCTGTTTACACATCTGTTCTTGAAGAAGATACAAGGGGAACAAAATGAGAACACATGCTCAGTCTTCTATCAGATGATTTTAAATATCGTTCCCGAAGGCGTCAATCAGCCGTGTAAGATCATAATCGAATGACGGTACATTAAGAAATGAGGCTACAACATTCCTATAGGCAAAACATTCTATATCCAGTTTAAGCATGTGCAGTTATTGCATTTCTAGAGAATATGGGTGCCTTTCACCCGCGAAGCAAAGTGCCGGGAGACAACAAAACATGAAGTTCCTGCAAAAACACAGAGACCAGAAAACAAGAATGGTCTCCACCAGATGAAGGACCCTGTGAGCAGTGCGCCAGAAATCGGAGTTCCTGACAAATACAAATATATCAGTGAAAGAACCAGGAGACTCGTGAAGTGTATGTCAACACCATACCAATAAGCCCACCGATACCTTTGTGAATACAAATAAGAAGCAAGATATAAATTATTGTAGGGTCGACATACCTGTAAAAGCGAAACAAATACCCAGGCGAGCACCGATCTCTGAGTTACTCCTCGCTAAGGAGCTGATCATTGGCGATACCAAACCCGCATCTAAATTCGGTCGATGCGTTAGGTAACATGGGAGGTGATGGGCGTCAAGTACATACATGCTCCAGAAAAGAAGCCGTACATGATAGAAAATATAATAGTCCCCGCGATGTCCTTGATGGCAAGCGGGCAAAATACCAAGATAGCTGTGATAGTCGTGCACAGAATCACCATGTTAAAAACACCAAGTCTGTTGACGAGCATATTTGGAAAGATTCGACCGAAGACGCTTGCCCCATTGAGAATAGCTATCTGGGTATTCGTAAGATTGTGACAGAGCAGATCCAGCAAAGACGTACCGTGTAAAAAGCAAGGTTGGCATCGATGCCAATTTTGATCGCATTAAGCTGGAGGAAAAATATAGGGAAATAAAGGCCGGTGTAAATCAGTGTTGTCCTGTCGGTAATAACATGAGACATCCATAGCGTCTCTTCAAAAAGGTAATAGGCTTTCATACCCGCAGACCATGATCACATATGGTGGATCTCGTCGAAAGTCTTTTAGTACCGAAGCTGTGCTGACTTGATCCTTTGTTGGCCGAAATCTAGGTCTGAGAAGCAGGAGAGCGATGATGAGAAGGCCAAGACATAGACCCGCACTCGCTCTGACACCGCCATGGAAGCCTGTTGGGCCATAGAACAGCTTGTTTAGCATAATAGGATGCAAAGCGCCGCCAACTGCAGAACCCTGTTGTAATGCATGAGACACTTCATATTACAAGACAGAAGAGATATATACGGTGGTAGCGATGCCCATTGCAATCGCCCGACGCCGCTGAAAATATTGCGAAAGCACCGCCATTCCTGGGACGTAGGACAAACCAGTCGCGATACCGATGCCTAGTCCATGAGATAGAAACACCTGAGACTAGTTTAGTTCCAATTGATACACGACTTGTTAATAAAGTTACTTCATAGTATTGACCAGTACGCGTCAAGGAAAGCATAAAAAGGCTGAATACGAAGAGCACAGAGCCACCTATCATTAGATGGTAACTGTTCATGCTTAGCAGTGAGTTATAACCATAGTCAAACATTCATTCACAAGTAGCCAGTGTCATATCCTCTGCCAGCAACCAGACCACCAGATAGAACAAGAAAGAGCTGTACACTGCCTATCCAACTGTACAAGACTCATCGGATACTTGGCCGTCTAACAAGCGCCGAACTCACCTTATTTGCGATGAGGAGTATCTATCTCGCAAATAATCACGGACATAGAAGTCTGAAGTCGGATACACAGTGAGGACGATGTGGAAGGGACATCGATGTGAGCTGACCATTGTACACGCCGTATGCATTTGCATATCTGAAATCAGAACGGGTCAGCTGGATATGACATCCAAAATATTTTTGACTCGCCCGAAGGTGCAAAATTGCATTAACCAGCTAAATGTCGGATGAGTAGAAGCTTTCCAGGAAGCATCCATATAAACTCACACTCCAAGAACCACTGACCATGCTCTCCATCCACCGTCTGGGCAAATCGATTCTACATTTGTCACTCCAGATGTGCTTTCTATGCCTTTTTCCGCTTTGGCTTCGACATCTTCCATTGCTGACATCTGGGCAGTGCCAGAATGCACTCCAAGTGGTTAGGAACAAGGAGAGAGTTTGATGAGCTCCATGGGTTGACTCATGATTTAGTTTGCACTCGGGAGTATTCTGACGCGCGGGGTGCCGCGAGCGGACCGAAGGATTTGTCGTATTTTTCTTCGCACAAATTTGTCATCAACATGATCAGACCACGGCGACAGCCGAAAAAGTAGCAGTGGTCATATCTATTGTTCACGAGCTTTCGTTCGAGATTCTCAAAACTTTAAATTAGTGGCATATAGATACGTAGAACTACAAGAGACAGCGGCATTAGACCGAATCCTAAGGAGCGGCCCGTGGAAATGACCCACGATCATTGGTTCAAGTTGTTTTGATCGACGTGAAGGCGGGTTCCGAAGGTAAGGAGCCTTCCCGGAGGCCTCTGCGCATAACAGACATCAACCCCGTTCGGCAGCTCTTGCCAGAACTCTC
>JAGGAQ010006424.1:0-15514 GCA_017657225.1 Termitomyces sp. T69sscA
TTTGAGGACTGGTCCGATGAACGAAAGTTCCAGATGTCAGATCAACCGTATCTAGTATAACTTGCGCCAACAACCTAGAGGGAGGCAGTCGAAGTGGAAGTCCGTCAACTAATTTGGTCACGGATTGGACACACCCGGAATTGAACCGGGCACCGCCCGCAGCTGCATCTGAAATGCTAAGCGGGCGTGATAACCAACTACACCATGTGCCCCTGTGAATATCGATGCACATTTAGTTTTGGATCAGGGCAGGGTGGGTTCGCGGAAGCAAGGCCTTTGCTGGAGAAGCTCTGGCGCAGTACACCACCTAAGGAAATCATGCCTTCCCTCTTTGTGGCCTGCGGATGATTCTAGCACGCTCGATCTATTTAAGCCCTGTCCGGATCACTTCCCAGAACTATTAATGAAGTAATGACTTCTCATGATCACGGTTCATGTTCAAATTGTTCTTATCTATTAGCTTAGTTGGAGCTTGTTTATGTATGTATGTCAGTTCGTGCTCTGGAAAGAAACCGGGAGGTGTCAAAATTTCTATCTTTCTTCGTTGCGCACATGTGTTGGCTCAATCCATGAATAGCAGGCAGGCAAGGCTACTTTGATTGCGTCATATCAGTCCGTTCTCTCTGACTCCCTCACTCTCAACAATCTGCGTTCCTGCATGCCAGGGCAGGCCACCTCAGCATCTCTACGAGGGGGCATGGTCATAGCATATCTTGTCATATCCTAGATACACACATAGCAAGGAAGAGAAAAATATATTGCATCGACGACGACGGGGGGAAGGGCAGGGGATGTGTGTAGCGTGCAAATAAGGTGCGTAAGATAGATGGGGGAGACACCTTAAGCGGTCTTGTGCGCGGCCTTGATGGCAGCGGCCTTTGCCTTCTTCTCTGCAACGCGCTTGGCGAGGAGAGCGTCGAACTCTGCTTTTTGCTCCTTCTGGTGCTCGATGCGGCGGCGCTTGAGCGAGTGGAGGTGGCGGCGACGCTGAAGGCGGAGGGGGGTGACCAGGCGCTGGATCTTGGGACTTTCGCAATCTATGAGATACAGGCAGGGATTTTCAACGAGAAGAACACTCACGCCTTGGTATAAGGCTTAGCATTCTCCTTCTTCTGGCTCTTAACCTCCCGCCTGACGACGTACTTCCTGACATCGTCCTCCTTGCCGAGGTTGAAGAACCTCCTGATCTTGGTGGCACGCTTGGGGCCGAGCCTCTTGGGGAGGACGTTGTCGGTGAGGCCGGGGACGTCGCCATCGCCCTGCTTGACGATGACAAGGGAGAGGACGGCGATGTCGGGGCCGACGATGCAGCCGCGGACGGACTTGCGCTTGCGCTCACCGGCGCGGCGGGTGCGGTAGCAGGAGTGGCCGTCGGCGAGGAGGAGGCGGACACGGTACGGGAGGAGGACACCCTGCTTCATGGGGAAGCCCTGCTTGTCGTTACCACCGGTGATGCGGAAGATGTAGCCTTTCCATTCGTCGCCGAGAGAATCGCCGGGGACCTCTTGTGAGATTTTTTTGTCGTAGAAGACGCGGCTGGACGGGGGTTGGTTGAGATGTGAGAGAAGGATAACAAGACGTACTAGCGGCGTTCTTCGTCGATGTCGATGAGTTTTTGGGCACCCGTCGCGGGGTCTGCAGATGAGCATGGGCGCGGCTGGGACACAACGGACAGCACTCACTGGCAATGTTGAACTTCATGCTGGGCGGACAACGGGCGGCGGAGGGCGACGACCTCTTGCAATGGGTTTTTCGCGGACAATCTCACGTGAGCAATCGGTGGCCGTTTTGTCAACTGTACAGCTGCCATCACAAGCCCCCCGGGAGTTGCCGGTCACATAACACAAGTCCACGGCACTTTTGCAGGAGTCGATCGCTCCTCAAGACACCGCTCCTCACATCAGCAAACATGGGTCGTATGCATGCACCGGGCAAGGGCATTTGTGAGTCGCACGCGTTTCTCTATTCTGCTCGTACTCATTTCCTGCAGCGTCCTCTGCCCTCCCCTACCGCCGCGCTCCCCCTGCATGGCTCAAGACGACCCCCGAGGACGTCGTAGACCACATCACCAAACTCGCCCGCAAGGGCCTCACCCCCTCCCAAATTGGTGTCACCCTCCGTGACTCCCACGGCATCCCCCAGGTCCGCTTCGTCACCGGCAACAAGATCCTCCGTATCCTCAAGTCCCACGGTAACCGTCCCCTCTCCCCCCTCCGCCTCTGCTAACTCTCTTTTTCTCTCTCCCTCCCTCCTCCCTCATCCCTTTGCACACTTTCCGTGTACCTTTTTGTTTGGGGATAGGACTTGCGCCATCCATCCCTGAGGACCTCTGGCACCTCATCAAAAAGGCGGTCGCTGTCCGCAAGCATCTCGAGACCAACAGGAAGGACAAGGACTCCAAGTTCCGTCTTATCCTTATCGAGTCCAGGATTCACCGTCTCGCTCGTTACTACAAGACCAAGCAGCAGATCCCCCCTACTTTCAAGTACGACTCTGCTACCGCTTCGACTCTTGTTTCGTAAATAGTAGGGGTTCGTCGTATGGTTTCTATGTAGTCATTAATACATGTGATATGCCACGACATTTGTTGTGATTTCGACCATTTGCAGTCCTCCAAAACTTTATCTATTGTAAAGCAGGCTCTGAAATTTGGATGTGGCGATCTGTCTTTCACGATAAATCATTCATTGGCTCCAATGACTGGATCCAGGCCGGTTTTTTTGTTGGGTCTTTTTACCGGGTGAGTACTGGGTCGCTTTTCAGGAGGGCCGTTACGGCCTGTCCCACGCCCGGTTCAATGTATTGGCCACTGACGCAACTATGGACTACGTACGACAAAGTACGAGATAGGGAGTGGAGTGGTGGGTCGACAGAGAATACCTGAGTAGATAATCGGTTGCGACAATGAACTACTATTTTGCCCTTCAGTGCAAGTTCCATTCTCGTTTGAATACTCTTACCTAGAGGAAGGCGGTCGAAGTGGAAGTTCCACAGAGTGAGCAGTTCCACTCGCGCCTCCTCTCTAGGTCACACGTGATCGTTTGTCGCAACTGATTAGATCCCTTCATTGGTGGTGTAAAAACTTAGTTTTGACTTCACAAAAGACAAAAGTAATATTACCATTGGACACACCCGGAATTGAACCGGGGACCGCCCGCAGCCACTTTTCAAGGAACTCATGCTAAGCGGGCGTGATAACCAACTACACCATGTGCCCATGTCAACAATCATGCCCATGGACATACCACCTGTCTGTCGTGAATGGTGACAACGATGCGGGGTCACAGGGTCAATGTATATGCCAACCTGTATCAAGAACTCCCAGCAAGTCTAAGCATCAGGAATACCAATGTCTCGGCTTCAAATCGAGCTCAGAAATGAGCTTACTGCAAAGATAGGTTTATGCACTGCCCCTCGTGTGATGAGGACTATGTCGCCCAGTGCCAAAAAGATCAAGGCACCTCAGACTCCAAAATGACATGCCCAGTAAGTGAGAAGTTCTGACATCACAACTTAGGAGGACAGAAAAGCGAGGTCCTGTACTTGATCTCTCATAAGTAAAAATGAGATATACCAAGCCAGCTGAACTGGAATTCTTGTCAGGGGACTTCCATTTTTTCTATTTTCTTTGCCCTTCTACACTTTGCTCTGCCTCCTTGCACCATTCCCCAGGACCTCTAAGGCCTGCTCTAGACCTCCAGAAATCTCTAAAGGTCATTTCCTTCTTGGGCAGCTCCAAAACATCTTGCACTCCCTGTTTGAGCATTGTCAAAGGTTAAGGTAAGCTTTGGTCCTCTACACAAAACACTTATATCTCATGATTTTTCTCAATCTTCTGGCATTTTTTTCAAAGAGTTTTGAGCAGATAGTCATCCTCATTGTGGACAATGATAATGACAAAGGTTACATCAGCAGTCATCACAATGCCAAGGCAACAGGGTCCATCAGACATCATGTTGATGAATGGTGGAAACGGTCTTGGTGAGGAATCCAAAGAAGCTGGGGTGATGTAGCAGTTGATCTGAAAATTTTCCTTATTTTAGTTATTTTTGAGGGATATTTTGAGCTCATCATGTGGGACAGTGAGCAGAGGGTAGTCAGTGTTAGGAGTGGTATTGATGGTGCTGCCAACAGCACCAAATGATGTTGACAGATAATCTGTCAATGTCCACAACAGCACTGCCAGCTTTTACTGCAATTTTCTCAGGTATTATCTAATAAAGAACTAGTGAGTTTGACTCTAATTAGAAGAGTAGGTGACCCCCTTCCTCCCTCTCTTATTGGAGGGGTTGAGTGGGACACACAGGTGCATTAAATGGTTACTAAGCTATTAATGACTGTAGACGAATACAGTTATTAGTCCTCAGTCACACCAGTAAATGTTGTTCGACTGAGTATTACCTGTAGACGAATACAGTTATTAGTCTACAGGGGACTTGTCAATATAATATAGGTAAGTACATAGGTAGTGAGCTCACCCTCAGTCACACCAGTAAATGTTGTTCGACTGAGGGTGGCTGTCCTGTAGTACGTAAGATAAAAGAAAAAAATAATTAGAGTTTGTTGGCAAAGACTAGATACCGATCGTGTGGCTACCAGAGCCAAGAGTAGAAAATATTCGAGAGGTAATTCAACAAAAGGGGAGACACGTGATCTGTGGTATGATGTATCGAGAAGTCATTGCTCAACACTCCCCCTGACTTCGAGAATCGTTCTTGTTCTTCAGGCCGATGAGTCCGATTAAGTAATCGTGTGTCGACCTTGGGAGGGGTTTTGTACAGACGTCGGCGAGGTTTTCTGAGGAGGGAATGTGCAATACTTGAATGTCTCCTTCCTGAATTCGCTCGCGAATATAATGGTGTTGGATATCTATATGCTTAGCGCGGGCATGGCCTTTTGTTGATTGAGCTAGCGCAATCGATGAGCTGTTGTCGACATAAAGTTGTACGGGGAGGGGTTGTTCAAGGTTGATTTCGGCCATAAAGTTGTGCATCCATAGTGCCTGCTGCGATCCTCTCGTCATCGCCATGTACTCCGCTTCGGTAGTCGAGAGGGTGACAGTTTGTTGACGTTTTGAGCTCCAGGAGACCGGGCCCCCGGCCATCATAAATACGTACCCAGAAGTCGACCTTCGAGTATCTAGGTCTCCTCCGTAGTCTGAGTCAACGTACCCCACTGTTTTGATAGATCCTCCCAGGTCCCTCGAGTAGATGATACAATAATCGATTGTGCCTTTGACGTAGGCTAAGACGTGCGTCAGAGCCTTTCAGTGTGCTGGTCCAGGGTTCAATTGGAAGCGGGCAAGCATGGTGACTGCAAATGATAAGTCGGGCCACGTCGCTGCCTGAGCCCACATCAGGGCGCCCAGGAGTTCTCGATACGGCTTGTCGCGCATGAATGCACGTTCTGCGTCGTTTTTCGGGGACATGTCACTTGTCAGTATGATCCCTGATGGTAATGGAGTGTATCTGGGATTACAGTCGGTCATATTGAATCGTTCGAGAACCCATGCTAGGTAGGCTTTCTGGGACAGTGATATCAATTTTGTCTGTGGGTCATGGTGGATAGCCATTCCCAGGAGAAAGGATGGTTCGCCCAGATCCTTGACCTCGTACGCCTTAGCCAGTTCCTCCTTGGCATGCTTCACGCCTTTTGTTGTCGAGGACAGGCCGAAAGTGTCATCGTTGAACGTGTTAGTAATGGTGGTTTCCGTTCCTACTGTCCGTGACCTGACACAGGGGTCTGCGCGAGACCTTTTGTACCCCAGGTCCGCATACGCACTGTCAAGCGTCCAGTACCAATTGAAACCCCCTTGCATGAGTCCATACAGGGTTTTTCGGAGCAAGGCAAGTTTCCCCTCCCCTCCCGGAAAACCCGGTGGAAGGCGCATATATATGTCGTGCTCCGGGATACTGTTGAGATAAGCGGACACGAAATCGACTTGCCATATCTCCAAGCCCTCCTGCGCTGCAATCGCTGCAGAGATTCTGAGAGACTCAAGATGTACCACCGCCGCATAGGTTTTGCTGAAATCCTCCCCCGCAATCTGAGAGAACCCTTTTGCTACAAGGCGAGCCTTCCTGCGGATGACCTCCCCCTCAGTGTTGTACTTATTCACGAAAACCCATCTGCAGCTGACTATGTTTTTGTCCTTGGGCACCTTAGATTCTTCCACCAACTCGAAAACACCACGTTCCTCCATGACCCGTAACTCCTCATCCATCGCCGGTTGCCATAGATCCGCTCTCTTCATTGCCTCCGTGTACGTCCTCGGTACTGCCAGCTCGTCGTCCTCCAAAGTCGATAGGTACCCATAGGGGCCCTCGGCCAGCAGTGCTGTAGGATCCCCGGTGGCCCAGTCCTCCCCCTCATCCCGGGCAGTCTGTTCCCTCTGTACTGTCTCCCGGGCCGCGATCAGGGCAGGTGTCAGTCTCGTCAGCCGCGTCAATCTGCGGAGTGGTTGTGTCGGTTCAGGGGGTGGTGCCTGAGGGGTCGGATCGGTCAGGGTGGGCGCATGATCGGTTGCAGTCCTCAAAGCGTCATCAGTGTAGATCGGGCCAGGACGGATCCTTGGTGCTGTGGGCTGTCGAAGGGGCACAATGTCTGATGTAGTCGGTGTGGGTGTGTCGGTTTGCTGTGTCGTAAGGGGTGTTTGGGGCTCGTCCAGGTCATTGAGTATGGTTAGTGGGCGGTGTCCAGCCCCCTCTTCAAAAATAACATCCCTTGACGTCACGATGGTCCTAGCCTGCTGATCAAATAGGCAATAGCCGCTGTTGGCATAACCGACAAGTCACGTTCTCACTGATCTAGGGTCCAGTTTAGACTTTATCAACTCATCTGGGACCTTTGCCCACGCCAAGCATCCCCATGGGTGGAGATGATCTACTCGTTGACGTCAACTGGTCCATGTCTCTTTGGGTATGGTGTTGGGATGTTGGGAAGATGGTAATAGGTTACGTGTGTATACTTGTGCGGCGGCTGCCTCCGCCCAGAGTTCCTTGAGTAAGTTGCTTTCAGCCAATACACACTGAACGCCTTCAAGGATAGTCCTATTTGCCCTTTCCGCAACGCCATTTTGCACGTGGGCGTACGGGGTGGTGACTCTCAGGATAATGCCGTATGTATTCAGGTAGGTAGACCAGGATTTGTTCACCCACTCGCGCCCTGCATCGACCCTCACTTCTCAAAGCTTTTGGCCGGTCTGCCGCTCAGATTCGTTGTGGTATACGGAGAACGCCGTTAACGTAGTAGTGGCGTCCTTTTGTGACAGGAAGAATGCAGATATGTATGATGAACCCCCATCCATGGCAACCATCATGTACGTCGCTCCCCCTAATGACAACACACTAGCCGGGCCCCATAGATCGATGTGAACCCGATCGTTTGGGGCACCTTCAGGTTCAACCACTGCATCGTACGGTCTAGCAGCATGCTTACCGTATATGCAGTCTTCGCAGATGCCCGAAACTGTCAGGGTCCCCTTGACTTCGAGTCCGTCGACCAGGTTTCTCGTGAGCACATTTTTGATCGTTGATATACTCGCGTGCCCGAAGCGTCGATGCCAGACTTCGAGGCTCATGGGTTTCATTTGAGACTTTGCCACCATCACTGTCGGGGACGCGTCACCAAGTGTACCCAGTAGATACATTCCCCCAGTGCCTTTCCCGCATAACACCTCTCTGCCATTTGGGTCTCGGAAACGAACTGTACCCCCGCCAAACACTATGTGGAATCCGGCCTGATCGAACTTGTTGATCGAAATTAAGTTGGAAGTAAGGTCAGGCGCATGTAGAGCATTCTTAAATATCAGCTCTGATGACCCATGCGTGGTGTTACATGATCGTTTAACCGTTCCTCGCCCTACTACTCGGAACTTTGCCCCCTTTGGTGTGGCGTGCCCCTCCATAGGGGTTGGGAGTTCCTCGTATTCGGTAAACACCTCTCGATTGACGAAGAAATGATCCGTCGCCCCTGAGTCGGCATATGTAGGTACGTCTGCTTTGGCGGCATATGTGTTGGGCCATTTTATCATTTGCAATTGGTCAGGGGGTGTTACTTCAAGAAGTGTCATAGCGGATAGTGCATAGGTGATTTGGGGCTGTGCGGTCTGCTGTTGTGGGGGAATGGTGTTTTGTGTGGTCGCCATGGCTGCATTTGCCGCCAGTGAGGGTACCGGTGTGTTCGTCTTGTTCGACGGAGTCTTTGTGATCCTGTTTTTGTTTCTAAAGTTCGGCGGGAACTGGCCTTCTTTCCCTCCGCCCCTCCAGTAACAATTATCTATTGTGTGACCGTTCCTGCGTCAGTTTGGGTTTATACAGACGAGTCTCTGTTTTGCCTGTGCTTGCAGCGCTGTCGTAGATATGCCAGCCTTCTGCTTTTGTAGAACGAGGCGGTCCCAGTGTATGGTAAGCGTGGCAACGACGTCTTTGGTTTCTTTCATGGAGTAGAGTCCAGCTACAACGGCGTTCCAGGACTCAGGGAGAAATGCGATTAAAATGGTACGGAAAGCTGCATCATCTATTTTCGCACCCTTTTCTGTCGCTGACTTCCATTTCTCTCTAAGATCCTCCACGTGCTTTAAGAAATCCATGCCATCTGAGAACTCGGTGGCGCGTAGGCGTTTTTCGGCGTTCATCGCGGCTATCTCTGAGAAGACCCCAAAGTTTTCGGTGAGAGCTTTCCAGGCTTCTGCCGCAGATCCATCCATCTTTATCCCCATGCCGCTAGGGTTTTTGGTATTGTATATTATGAGCCCCAGTGCCCAGGCGTCCCTCTCTTCCCATTCCTCGAAGGATGGGTTTTTGGATGACCACTCGGTGGGTTTTGTTTCGGCTCCTTTTGTTTCGGACACTGGTTCCGGCCTTTTGATTGTACCGTCTAAGTAACCACGGGCACCACGCGCTCTCGCGGCGATCATGACTCGGTTCTTAAATGTGGTGTAGTTTGTGCCATCGAAGTGAACTTCTTCCGGGAAGTTTGGTGGGTTTGTTGATGTCGATGTCATGTCTCTACGTTGGAGTTTTATTGTTGGTAGAGTGTGGAAAAAAAAATATTGAGTCTTTTCGGAGCAGCGGCTCTACGAAGTGGAAGTGCAAAAACGGGGCCTATAACCTGTAGACGAATACAGTTATTAGTCCTCAGTCACACCAGTAAATGTTGTTCGACTGAGTATTACCTGTAGACGAATGCAGTTATTAGTCTACAGGGGACTTGTCAATATAATATAGGTAAGTACGTAGGTAGTGAGCTCACCCTCAGTCACACCAGTAAATGTTGTTCGACTGAGGGTGGCTGTCCTGTAGTACGTAAGATAAAAGAAAAAAATAATTAGAGTTTGTTGGCAAAGACTAGATACCGATCGTGTGGCTACCAGAGCCAAGAGTAGAAAATATTCGAGAGGTAATTCAACAAAAGGGGAGACACGTGATCTGTGGTATGATGTATCGAGAAGTCATTGCTCAACAATGACTATATATGGACACATCACAATTTAGTGACCAATTTGTTCCAGGGATGACACCTGAGCCTAATTCTTTTCCTCTACAGTGCATGCCATGGACAAGTTATAGTTTTTAGCAACTCTTTGGAGTAGGACAGAGTGAACAAGTGGCCCTGTGTGGGCATGACAGTTTCAAGCAAGAGCCTCAGATGAAAATAGGTCCACTGAGAAAGAATACATATTTTGGACAAGTTGGCTCAGAATATTCTGTTTAGAATTGTATAGAAGAGAAGAGAACATCAAAAAGGTGAAGAATAACAAGTCACAACGCGTGAGATCCGTCATTATGAACAGTTGAATAATAAACGATTATTATTACTGTATTTCGAAGAAGTCTTTATATACACGTCTCTTGCGCCAGTAATAGAATGTTCTCCTGTTGAGTGGACGGAGAGAGAACATATAAGAATGATAGCGGCCGCCAGTAGTTAGGCCGTAATCACTCGGGTTATCTATTCCAACTTAACTCTCAATATCTTGAACTGGTGGAGGCGTGTTATGGCAAGATCCGTCCATCATTGAGGTCGTGGAAAGATGACGTCACAACGTGGTTCAAATTCATACATGATTGCGTTGTCTTATACGGTTCGACGAGATCACGCGAGACTTCTCTCTCTCTCACGCAGGTATCTATGCATATGTTTTCGGTCCCTTGTCCCATTTTTCTTGATGTCGTGTGTACACTGTGAAAATGTCCGGCACAACCTCATCAAAACATGATACTTGGCATCCACTTCCAGACACGACCTCGCGCACGATCGATGCCGAGGACGATCATCGCAGGCTTTTCGCATAAAAAGGGGCCGTGAATAGTTGTGGAAAAAGACAAGGCCCCGACATGTTTCTCTCCCTGCTTTTGCTTGCATCGGCTTCCCCGGCGTTCGCAGCCCCAGAAGTCACATTAGGGAACACGACATTGGTCGGCCGTGACATATCTGGATCGAATCAGGATTTCTTCGGAGGTGCTCATCTCAGAGGTGGACTGGACATTGACTAACTGCCATCCACTCTTGTTAGGCATACCCTTCGCCGAGCCTCCTCTCGGGGACCTGCGCCTCCAGCCTCCCGTGCTCAAGCTCACCCCTACTGACAATATCTCGCGTTTCGATGCCACTAACTTCGGCCCGGGATGCCTCCAGCCCGTAAGTCTTACGCTATCATCCTTGAAACGACCTTTTGAGGGTCTCGCGCATCAGCCGGAGGGCGGAATCGCGTTATCAGAGGATTGTCTTACAATCAACATATTCCGCCCCTCAGGTACGAAACCCAACGCGAAACTGCCAGTCGTGAGTTTTCTCTTCTTTTCTCAGGAATGTGTTCTCACCCCCCTGAAAGCTGTTTTGGACGTGAGTACATGTTAAAAGACGGTTTTATGTTGTTTGTTCTCACTGGGTTTACTAGATATGGCGGCGGTTTTATTTTTGGTGTGTCGAGTCAATACAACGGGAGCGCCATTGTTGCGCGTAGCGTGGCTCGCGTAAGTCAATGATCTGTTAAGAAGACTTGGGGTGTACAAAATCTTGGTAGGGAACTCCCTTGATCTATGTGAACTTCAATTACAGACTCGGCCCTTTGGGGTTCCCCCAGGGTCAAGAAGGTGAGCTTTGATCATGTCGCCATGTTCAGAACCAGGAGAAACGAGAACATAATTTATAGCCGACAATAAAAAGGCCCTCAATCTAGCGATCAAAGATCAAATCGCTGCGCTCGAATGGGTGCAAGCGAACATCGGAGCTTTTGGGGGTGACAAGTCCAAAGTATCGTTTGGCACTTCTTTCAATCACTTGACCTGATTGATCGCAATGTCCTGCACCTGTAGGTGACAGCGTTTGGCGAAAGTGCTGGTGCGATCATGACGTCTATCCTTTACTTTAACTCCCCACTATCCAACCTCGTTTGGGGTGTCGTACGGTCTTTTTCACTGCTTCTCGTTCCACCTCGCTGAATTCTTTTCTGCTTTCAAGATCCTCGAATCTGGTTCCCCAGCTTCTCCGCTCGTACTTAATGCCGAGGCGCGTGAAATAGACTGGCAGAACTTTGTGGGCGGTGTCCCGTCTTGCGCCGACCTTGCTACCTCTGGAAACACCTTTGATTGTATCAAGGCTGCCAATACTAGCGAGATCTTCCAGGGATTACTTACTTCTCTATCTTTGTCTCAGGAGCAGTTTGCGTTTGACCCCACGATCGATGGTCCAGACGGGCTGTATCCCGACATACCCTCTAGGTTATTTGCAAAAGGCCAATTTGCTCGCGTCCCTTTCATCACTGGGACAAATCTCGATGAAGGTGTGCAAATATTGCTAATATCTATTTTTTAGTGTTGATGTTCTTGATTGGCCTCTAGGGACACTCTTTACGCCGTTTACGATAAATTCAGAGCAACAAGTTCACGACTCCATCATTGCGAACTTTTCCCCGCCTATCGTAACAGCTCAGCAATTGGAAGCCACGGCAGAGAAGCTGATCGAACTCTATCCTGATATTCCTGCCCTCGGGTCACCCTTCAATACAGGCAACGAGACGTTTGGACTCAGCAGTGTATTCAAGCAGGCCGCAGCAATTGGTAAGTTCGCAATACGTAACTCTTGCATTCTTTCACTAATCAATGGGATTCAACGACACAGATGGAGATGTGGCCTTCCAGGCACAGCGCAGGAACTTCAATCAAGTTGCGGCAAATGCAGGCTTGCAGAGCCATGGATATTTGTTCACTGAACCACAGCCTGGTTCCGGACCACTTGGAGGTGTGTCCATCCCCATTTACAATAGGCTGCAAATCGGAAGTTCAAAAATTCTCATGATATACGTTTAGTCTTTCATAGTTCCGAACTTGCTTTTGTGTACGGACCTACGCAGATAGCAAATTCTCTTTTTCTCAGCTCCACTACGGCAACTTCTCTCAATCTCAGCAACATCATGATGGACTATTGGATCTCGTTCGCAACGAGTCTCGATCCGAATGATGGTCTGGGCGCTCCACGTAGGTCTTCTCTTTTTTAGAAGTAACTTAAATCCTTATGTGATAATCTGCTTTTCTGTAGGCCCGCATTGGGATCAATATACCACAGTCAATCAAGTGATCATGGATCTGAATAGCGCCAACTTGACCATGATACCGGACGACTACAGGAAAGAGCAGATCGAATTTATTAATGACATGGCTGTCGTGTTCCACCATCGCCGTGATATCTACTGAATGCCTCACCCAACAGTTGGGGCCCCACAGTCTCCTGAATGAGGAGACATGTATAATTATAAGTGATATGCCTCTCATTACAGGATCAAAGTAGCTTGGACCGCGTGGTTGTTTACCATACTCCGTGGTTTTATGATACAGTCCTTGTTACGATAACAAATTTGAAATCTTATTTCATGGTCCTCACGCATGGACATACCGGGGGAGTCAAGATCAAGTTGAACGCCTTTTGCTGAACAGGATAGATGTTATGGGGTTGATCGATATCCTCGCGTTGAATGAGGAGTTGGCGGGTCGTGGACCATTATTCTCGAATGCCACATCGTAATGAAGCAAGGTATGTGTAATAAGAACTTTAGGTTCGTTGATAGCGAAGAATCTTCCCGGGCTGCATGTAAATCAGCAGGTATATTAAGTATTCAATAGTCCCTACCAAGCATGTCTGCTACATCTACAAAATAGCTACAACCATGAATTGTCTGATATAGCATATGTGACAGGACAGGTGCCAAACAGGTGTTACTGTGCAGGTATAAGTCATGTGTGGTGGGATCATTAAGGTACATTTCATGTATAAGTCTCACTGTTGTGTAGCAAAATGTATCTCTTTGGAGTTTGAGATAGAAACTATGTAATGTGATTACATCCAGGTAGGTGTCAATATATAGCATCATATTGCTTGACATAGCACTTGGCTTTCCTTGAGTCATATCTTTATGTGAGTCTAATGCATAATATTGCACAGCAGCTTGATTTTGACTATCAGTTAGATGAAGTTGTCACAGCAAGTTGAGCATGGGTGTGACAAACTGAGCTGAGAGAGAATGGTCGAGTCTGACTTATAATGAGCACCTGGAGGTCTGTGAGTTCAGAATGAAAGCACAGAACTCCAGGAGAGTGAAAATTATCTACTTTGTCATGTGAGGGCCAAATGAATGGGTGTGACTAACTTTGTCAATCTATAGGACTGCAACATAAGTTAATGAAATTGTCTTTATGTATGTAATGTCATGTTTGAATAGAGGATTAACATTTGAATTCAGTCATCTGTGTATCCTAGAAGGTCATCAAGACTCTCAATATACTCATCTCCATCCTCTGGACTCAAAATATCAAGTTCTTGTTCATTATCCCATTCATCATTGTCTATGCCAGATGCTTCATTCAAGTTTTCTTGTTCCATTGAATTTTCATAGCCATAATCTTCTTTCTCTTTGACTTGCTCCACTGATATGTGATCAGCCTCTTCACTATCATTCCTACCTTCTTCAAGTTCTTCAATATCATTGTTGTTATCTTGAAGTACATTGCTCAAGTGTCTGTCTTGAAGGAATACATCAGTCGCCTCATGAACATTCTTGTGTCCAACACCACCACCATGAAACATCATAACCATGTCTCTATCCACAAACCTTAAGAGACATATGATTTAGATGAGAAAAATATATAAAAAAACTTACATTCCAATATTAAACAGCCTATAATCCTTGTCTTTTTCAATGGAACTGTGAGCAATCTCACTAGGAGGAAGAGTTCATGGATTAAGTTGTGTCTTGAGCACAATGACAATCATAAGTAGTATAGTTAAACTGTAAGCATTTGTGATGGTAGATTTTGTCACCAATAATGACAATGTTATGGTGCTGAGTGGATGTATATTGAAGAACATCACCATTATAATCCTGATTAAGGAATCATGAATAGTAGGGTTCTTTATATGATTTCTATGTAGTCATCAACACAGGTGATATGCCACAACAGTTGTTGTGATTTCAACCATTTGCAGTCCTCCAAAACTTTCTCTGCTGTGCACAGCCTCTGACATTCAAAAAATGCTCTTGTCTCTACACTTCAATAATCATTAGCTCAGAAAACTAAGACAAAAGTAACTTTACTTTGGAACAGGAAGCATGGATTATGCAATGCTAAGCAGGCATGATAAACAACTACACCATGTCATACCAACAATTAACAATCATACTCTTTGGATATACCACCCCAACAATGCAGAGATTTTCAACGACCTCATGCTAAGCAGGTGTGATAACCAACTACACCATGTGCCCTCTAAGTCAGACTTTGGATAACTCATCATGAGTGTATGGGCAACCTCTGGAGGCTGTGGCTCAGTTACACAGCTGGCAGAGGAAAATCCAAAGTATATTAAAAGTATGTCACAAATTGCTGGTAATGTACTAACCTGGCAGAGGGAAATCCAAAGAGAACAAATCTAAGAAATCACTCTGCCAGTTGACAGAAAATAATCAACAGTGGGTCACACACATCATGGTCATGTCACAGTTATGGTCACATGCTCTGAGCACATGCAGAGGTCATGCACATGCCACATGACTGCAAATTGTATGCCAACAATTTTGCCAGTAGTGGCTGTGAGCCAATCCAGCCAAAGAGGAAATGACTAATAAGGAAGTAGATTCCCATGGTCTGGCCAGTGAGGAACTTGACAAGTTGAACGGAAAGGTGAAGGAATGGAGTGGGAGTGAAGCATGGCTGATGTTAGGGGACTGGTCTCCGGACCGTGTCCAACTCTACCCCAAGCTTAGTCCGAGGATGTGCCCACTCTTAGCACATCTGAATGACTGCTTGGCCCACCCTATCCCCTTCCGTCTTCTACTAGTCAGCCTTGATGAGTCATATGCATGGACCTTACTCAGCATCAATTATTGTTAGTCATACTCCATTACATACCAGGGCCCGATTAGTTAAACAGTATTAGTAACTGCACAGCCACTGATGTAGTATATATAGGCAGCCTGTGGATAGAATATCCCCAGGCTGAACAATAGCAGTGTTCTTCT
>JAGGAQ010006425.1:0-15427 GCA_017657225.1 Termitomyces sp. T69sscA
TCAATCATTTACCTGATAAACTTATTTTCCTTTCCTTGTTTTATAAGTCAGCTCATTGGATATAATTATTTATTATTCATATTGTAATCTAATCCATAATCCATAAGAGTCGGGGATGGCGCTTGCCGCCGCTACGATGAAAATAATGGAGAAACAAGAGATATCTAGCCGTTCAGAGACATGCCCATTCCGAATCGTCTTTCCGTTTTCTTCCATGACAAAGCGGAACTTTGCGCGACAAGCAAGAACACCGAGAAAGCCGCTTCTACTGACAAATCCAGCGTGCCTCACTCGAACGCAGCAAATCGCCCTGTACCTCCTCCCTGCCCAGCAATTGGGGCATGCGTTATAGAACTATTCGTACAAGCAAGGAGAAAGATTGTTTTGCTTTGAAGGCGGTGTAACAAAATAAATGTCAGACTACCGAGGTGGTCTTATCCTCCAACATTAGTGGTGGTGGTGGTGGCAGTGGAAAGAGTCTACAACGAGACGGTGCTTGAGGATGGGTTCAGAACGTATTTCGTGCACTGCTGACGAGTAGTGGTCAAGGTCTGCTCTGAGAGGGTGTGGCCGAGCTGACTGCACCGTCGTCCTTGATGTGACGTCAAGCGGAGGTCTTAGAGATGCGAATTGGAAATATCTTGTGCTTGAAACCATTCAGTATCTTGGACCTGACTCTTTATTCGCTCGCTGCCTGATCTGCGGTTGCTTACACTCAGACTAAACGTACTCTGGTTGAATTGCGTCATGATACACTAGCACATCGAACAATCGACTCACCTATCTGCTTAATAATGCATATAGACTTTGACTTGGAGATAGACTGTAATTGTTCAAAGAACTTACGTTTGACTGCAATAATTGAGAACGTTCAAGACAGTCCGCATTAGTTGACTACAACAGGGTCAAAGATAGTTAGAAGAATCATCTTCGAGACTAGTGCCCATTGCACAAACACGTATCAATAAACCCTCCCCCTCACCTTGCCGTCATGGCGTCTGGCACGCCTAAGCCATCTTCATCGCGTTTGCCGCTCCGCCACGTCAAAAGGGACTCGGAGGCCGCACAGCTAGGTGAGTATAAGCCGTGCACATTGACCGTGACTGGCTGAACTCTCAAGAGACGCTCAGCAGTTCTCGGCAAAACGAACGCAGGTGTTATTAACATCTTCTTTTGCTCAAGGTGGTCTCGAACGACAACTTGCTAGTTTGAAAGCAGATAAGAGCGATTTAGAACGTAAATTAAAGGAGAAGACCAACCAGGTTGACCGGCTCGAGCAAGATCGTCGGTGGCTCGCTGATCGAGAGGCGTCAGAGCGCAAGGAGAAAGAAGACGATGCTGCAAGATGGGAAGAAGAAAAGGTGTGATTGGATTCTTCGTTACTTGTAACCTTGATGATAATAACTGTCACAGTCGAAAATCCTTTCTGAAATCCGTGGGCTTCGCACCACGCTCAACGCTTTGAAAGAAACCAACGCGGACCTCGAACAAGCCAACGCATCTCTTGCTTCTACTACTGGAGCACAGAAGAGCCAGCTTTCTACTCTCTCCCGTCGTGCCGAGTTTCTTGAGAAAGAGCTTCAACACGCGCAAGATCTTGCAAGCAGTCGCGATGAGGAAATCCAGAAACTCAAGGATAAGCTCATTGCTCAAACCTCCAACGACTTCAATCACAAGGAGAACAATAGAGAAGATGAGGCGATCATTCAGGCCGAACTAATACGACAAACGACGTATCTACGAGAACTGGAACGCAAAAATACGCGACTCACAGGAGAAGTTACGCGCCTTCAAGAACGAAATACGAGTATTGCAGTCCTGCAGGAGGAAAAGCGCGCGCTTGAAGCGAAACTCGTTACGATGGAAGGACTACGAGCGCGTGTTGCAGAGCTAGAGCTCCAGTTGCAGTCAAGGCATTTCTATATCATTTGTCTTCTCCTTCGTATTTTCTTACGTCGTCTTCAGCATCTCATCACCCTCGAATACCGCGTCCCAAAACAGCGCAGCCACAGCCCATGAGCTTTCGTCTCTACGGCTTATCCATGCCCAACTCCTCTCCGAACACGGTACACTCAAGGAGCAGCTCGCGACCGCAAAGTCTCATATCCTCGCAGCTGAATCCCAAACCGCCGAGGCCAATAGCGCCTTTGACGCTCTGGAATCAGAGAAAGTCGATCTGGAGCAACAATTAAGCGGGGTGGAAATCAAGCTGCAGGCGAGCGAGGGTGAGATCAAGTTCCTGCAAGATCTCGTGGTGAGTCTCATATCACCACTTCGTCGTCCTGTCCTCTCAAAATATGGATACGTCATTCTTAGGCAAGTTACGTGGCGGAATCTCAAGCCAATTGCGAGACATTGGGCTCCACGCCTGCACCTGCACCTGCCCACTTAGAAACCTTATTATTGCAATATCGGACCATCAAAGAGCACGAGGAGCGTCATCGGGCTTCGCAGGATGGGGAAGTGCTGGAAAAACGCGAACTCAGGCTTCGGGAGACCGAAAGTGCGCTTGAACGAGAGAAGGAGAACGTCAAAAATAGCGAGGAACGTAAGTTACTATTTGGTTCCTTCTTTTCTCCTTCACGTTCGCTTATTGTTATCATTGCCGTTACTAGGCGTCAAAGCACTGACGGAGGAACAAACAACCCACCTTGCGCAGATTGATTCACTAGAGCAAGAGCTTTTCGAGCTGCGTGGGGAGATCGCGGGAGGACGACACGTCCCGCCCGGTGTGCGTATTCTGCAGCTCGCGGATAACCCCGAGTCGAGATGGGCGGAGATGAGGCAGGCTGCACTGGACCGTCTGAAGAGCGAGAACGAGGCGTTGCTGAATAGGCTCCGGGAGCTAGGTGCGCAATCCAGTTCGGTGTCAAGACCTATGTCGAGTAAGGAGCAAGAGGGCTCACAGACGGAGACTCGGGCGCCTGGAGAGATGGCGGATTTGGTGCCCCGAGCGAGTTGGGAGCTCGTCAATCGTGAAAAGGTCGAGCTAGAAGAGGTCGTAAAGCAGAAGGAAAAGCGGCTGCTACGTCTCAAGGAGGTGAGTGGGGGAAAGCCCTTCTCCAGCCCTTCTCAAAATACATTCCATTTTCAAACCATAAACACATACACAGGTCTACAACGCCAAAGGTGCCGAATTCCGCGACGCCATCGCCTCCATTCTCGGCGTCAAGTTGTCCTTCCGCCCGAATGGCGAAGTACGCGCAACGTCGATATACGACCTCGGTGCGTCGTTCGCGTTCCAGCCTGCGCGCGGGACGATGCAGCTCGTTGCGCAGGGAGAAGGCGGGCCGCAGGATCTGCCTAACCTGATGAAGTTTTGGATCGCGGGGGAGCAGTGTATACCGGGTTTTATGGCGAGTGTCACGCTGGAGTGTTATGAGAATGCGAAGAGGAAGGAGGAGAGGGGGGGATGTTGAGTAGTGGTATGTGTGTCGTCTGGTGAGCTGACATGTGATTTATGTAGGTACGGCACGGTGATTCTGTCTTTCTTTTTTGTTTTGTTCAGCAGATGGTTATTTTTCCTCTTGGAAGGCAGTTTGGTTCGAAGTAAGCGCCGCGCCCGCCGTTATGTTGATACCCCATAGAATTTCGAAACTGTGCTTATCCAGGAGCACCGTTGCTTGATTAGCTTTTCGGTGACACAACATGACTTAGAACATCCTTGGAGATCTGTACTGGAGCAGACTTTCAAACTAGTCACTCGAACCGCTCGTTTCCCTAGCCGCCTCGATCTTGCGCCTCGAGGCTTTATATCTGAATCAATGAAGGATTAGATTAGATACGATTATTAGTACTTACATGTGCATTTGATGCGTACTCCACGTATCGAGATACACGCACGTTAAGTTGTAAATTCATAGGTCAGGCCAATTCTTCCCAAGGCATCTGTCCTCAGAATTTGGAAACTGAGCGAAAGGTATCTAGATGGATAGCACGTAGCTCAGTATACACGCTCAAACAAGAGAAAAAATCTGAGAAAGATATGTGAGTCTCCTTTTTAGGCATATGTTGTCCGTATTTGAGGCCTGATGGGATTGCGAATTTAAGGCCAAATTACGGGAGGTTTCCGGTAAAGTTTTTTCAGGAGATTCCCGGAGCCTAGGTCGTCCTAAATTTTCGGTCGCCCCACGAGGCAATCTAAGTTGCGGCTACTGGAGACAGGCCGGCTCTATCTGCGGTGCACTGTAGACGCCTGCAGAAACGTCAACTCTACTGCGGGACGAAATGTTGTTTTTTGTTGATTTCATTTTGACTGTTGTGGGAACGGTATCCCTAGTCAAGTTATTCAAGGTTCGTGATTTCTGGAGTCGATTTCTATGAATTTTGATCAACGAGCTCGACTGTCATAGGGAAACACGACCTCCTTCTTCAACTTCGTCCCTGCAGCCATGTTCTCGTTCTCAAAGCAGGTTGTTCTTGCCCAAGCTCCGGTCAACGACGTCGTCTCCTGGCCTCCTGGCCTTCTACTCCTGGCCACAGTCATGTATGCTGCGATCGCACAAGCGCCTGATCTTTTGTGGGAGATTGAACCCTGCACGGGGTTTTTCTTAGCAGCTGGGCTTCCAAAGATCTCCATCCCTGGCATGCAACGTGTCAAATGGGTAGCAACTGCCTGCCACTTTGTTTCTGGGATTCGTACGGCGTCCGGAATATCCAATTTCTGGGTCAGGGCCAACGATATAAGCCATCATGCACGCATGACCGCCTTGAAGATGACCTTGAAGACGATGCATTGTGTATTCTATGAGGAAGCCCAGCCTTACAACGCAGACCGTTGGAAGATCACTCCCGCTGGACTAGCTGTTCCCACTGGATTTAACTTCTCGACCACCTCTCTAGGCTCGAAAGTTGAACATACTACAGGCATTGATATCCCATCATCTCGCGACTTCCTTCTGTTCGCTGCCATTGACTACCACGTCTTCAGAGAATGGAATGTGAATGTATATTCTCGTGGAAGATTAGTTTTTTCCTCCGATGGAATGCCACCCTCCTCGATAGTTGATGTTGGAAGCCCAGAGGAAGCACTACCCGTCGTCATCGCACAAATGGTGCGACGTCCACAGTCTCAGAGCTGTTTGCGTGCCATCGCTCGCATAGATAATCAAGGAGACACCGACGCAGATGTTCCAGGCCCATATGACATCTCCATTGAAGATGTTCCGCGTAACATCCCAGTGTGCAGTATTGATTTCCATTCCTATGCGCCAGAAAGTTACAAGGTTTCTGCGACCATTGAAGAACTTGCAAGTGCCTATCATAAGGTTGTTCAATATACGAAGCATCGCGCCCCAAACTTCGCCCACTCAACCAATCATAACCAACTGGCCACAATTGATGTCGGCCAAACTCTGTGGATCGCAATCTTTGGTGGAGCTCTATTCGACAGAGGCAGGCTTACTATTCAGAACTTGCCCGGGAGAATGTCTATCAAGGGCCTTAGCGCTGATGAAGCCTACTTGGAACGGCTTGAAGGTGTTCTCAGGCTGATCGAACCTCATGGTATGACCTCTACATTCACTGAGATCGTACACAGCAATGGAATCGCACGGAGATCCGCTTACCCATTCCTGCTTACCGGAGTGTTTGCGCAAGCTATTACTTGCTACTTCCTCACAATCGGCACATCGGCGGGTGTTTGGACCAGTGTTGCACTTGCGAACAGCCTCTTCATAGGTAGGTTGGCTGACCTCCACAGTGTTTTCTGGGGGAAAACATCCAATACGTTCCAGCCGGGCATGAAAATGATCGTTCCTGGTTCGACCCAGCTATTGGCTATCGCCACGTTTGACCGTACAACACCCCGACAGGGGGATTTACGACCAGGTTTCTTACTCAACCTTGTGGGGCTGGCCTCATCGGTTCTGGGTGCCGCATTTCAGAACAGAACCCGTCAGGCATTGGGGTTCTCTCCATTCGTCCCAACCCCTGCGTGGGTGGTCTTCACCTCTATCACACTATGCCTCGGACTGTCTTTGTTGATCGCGACCACTCTGATCGTTCAACAACGCAAGGAAAGAACATGGAACCACGACAGTGAACTGCCAACACGATGGGTTACCTACAGCACCTTGATCTCCTCATTTTTTGTTTCAGGGTTGGCGATCTTTTTCTTCAAGGCGAAACTTTCGCACCTTTGGCCCATCCTCGACGCAATTGTTTGGTTGAGTGGTATGCCTTTGGGAATGATTGAAAATGGGTACTGTGTTTCATCAGACATGAACACATTACATATGCTCCTTACGAACCGCTGGATGATGGGTGCAGTAGCAAGCGCTGTTGGTAGCGCCGCCTAAAATTAAATGGAAAAGAATAATTTTGCGCTCTTTTTAGAGGCTTTGGAGCTACCTTTACTAGCATAAGTCGTCCATCCTGACTATCAGGCACGGTAAAATCTTGAACTGGGCTGATGAAGGAAATGTAATGTTCATCTACCAGTCAGGGGCTTGCAAGAGCTCAATCAAAAGACTTTTTGAAAGACATCGAACAAGCTGAAATGATTGCTCTGTGATCCTACTTGTCATACTGAGGACCTAAGGTACAGATAGACCCCAGTTAGTATTTTCTCGGAACAGTCCTGAAGATAGTAAACAGCGATCATCCAAGATTCAGGCGTAAACCCAATTAGCGGCATGGGCAAAGTTTAAGAGGCTGACGTCCACATCGAGAGTGTACGAGCGGGAAACTGCCAGATCGGACAAGTCATACAGAGAAGCTACGTGTAAATTTCTCCGAGGTGTACACCATACGTCATGAAAAGGACCTCGATGAACAGTATGATTCGGCTTTTGAGGGGAAGCGACCTCAATGTTGGATTACAAATACCCAAAATGCGCAGGTAGGCTTCTTCTGAGAGAAAATGATACATGATACCTTTGAATTGCTTGCTCAGATTGTTCAGGAGCTTCAGATCAATCGAGGCGTGTGTTGAAGGTACAAGTAGGATGAGCAAGGGAAATCGACACACTAAGAAGTTCGTAAATCTCCAGGTGCAACACCGCTGTCATATCGGTCCCATGAAACAGTCGTTGACTTGATTCGCTTTGTCGCATTGCAATACCGACATCAGATCGCAGAAGAGCGTCCTCTTGAACTTTTTCAAAGTGTCGCGGGTGAAACTTTAAGCTTCGATGCAGCAGTTGCCAAGGACCCTCCCAGATCCAGATCTCAAACAGGATACATACGTGATAATAAACTGGACAAGCTCAAGGTATTGGGACCTACGGATTCCAAACAAGGTGCGATATGCGCTGATCCATGGAGTGCCAAATGCGACGGAGATGGTCACGGTCACGACACAGGTTGTGACAACGGAAACCCACATTGACTGTCCCTCTTAACCTTTCTGTCTCGCTGTTTTTGTGCAACTCCGAACCACATCACTCTGACACTAAGAAAATAATATTTTGGGCCGCTAACACTGTCATAACAGACGAGAAAGTACTAGCGCTATAGGTAAATAAAGAGATTTACATATCCCGAGGTTATTAGAGACTTAAAAATGCAGAATAAATATGTGCTTAAGTATCCGTACAATTATAACATGGATAAATCAGTTGTCTTTCTGATGGAGAGTCATGAAAAGAATAAATTGGCAACTAGAGGAAACTTACCGCAGGATAAGGCTTTGTGCGCCTGACACGCGAGATAAATGAAAGGAGCAGCTTGGAGACCTTCGAGACGTCGTCGTAGAAGATGATATGCCCACCACCCGGAATGAGATGACTTTCAACATTCTTGAACTTCGGTGCCATGTTAGCAATCGTAGCAGAACCGTTAATTTGCTTGTCCTCAGTTCCAGCTAGAATAAGAAGCGGCCATCCTGAGGCACCTGCGTCCAGAAGATAAGTGGGATCCTGAGTCCGGGTCAAGACAAGGTTGGCGATGGGCGGTGGTAGGTGAGCGGTGCTTCCTAGCCAAGTGAGCTTTGTTTCATATGGAACCGCGTCGTTCTTGGCGGAAAGACTCTCGACAAAGTCGATTCTAGTTTGCAGGCCGGATGTCGCATTTGCGGTATCCTCCAAGCCAGGTATTAAACCTAAAACTACGGGAGTCGCAACAATAGGAAGGATGTCTCCGAGGTACGGAAGCCCCGCAAGCCAAATCAATCCAGCAAACGGAACTGGATGCGGGAAATTGGCGGCAATATCTGCGCCAATAGCTCCACCTAGACTCCTGATGATGTACAACTTTATGAGATGCCGTGGAGGCCACTGGTTTCGAATGCACTCACCATCCAGCAAAAAAGGGCGTCTTGAGTTTGAAACGTGAAATGATAGCCTCAAGATCATCGGCATAACGATCAGACGCGTAGAAATCCGGCGATAGAGGTTTTCCTGAGAGACCATGGCCACGAGTATCGTAACGCACCTATAAGGCAAACCTATATCAGCGGATATACACAAAGACGGTCATCAATGGCATACCATGTACAGATTTGCAAGGAGAGAAGGTTCCTCGAAAAGAGGGTCAAATGCGGTTAGGGTGCATCCAAGACCAGGAGCAAAAATGACATGTGGATTCGCAGGATTTCCAACCGCCTGTGCATGAATTATTGTTCCATCCTTGGATACCACATTGGTGGTAAAGCCCTTAAAAGAGGTGGTGAAGTTTCCCGCAGAGACCAGAAGCGCCGTCCCAATGAGCTGTGTAGCAAGCAAGAGGATACGCATGTCTATGTGAGCGAGGGATGTATGAGGTTGTAATTTTCTGACCCACAATTTATTTTAAAAGCTCCTGGCCACCCCGGACTGAACCTGAATCTATCAAGGAGCAAGCGGCAACGAAAACTTTCAAATGGACGTATTGAATGGAGTGACATAACGATTGCATGTGGATGTTACTACACATAGTCGATTACGTCACCGGTTGACAAGCACAATTTAAACATGGTCACAAGATCCCACAAGACCTTTTGGAGGAAGTGGTGTCGAATACCTGTCAAGTCTAGTTAGCATAGTGTGTCCACGTTGTATCCGCATTTTGATACATAGAACTTCTTCTCTGTGAGAAAAGCAACTTGACATGTGAATTCAAATTAGAAACTTGACGTGTGGCAGCATCATGAGTCTCTTATTCGCGGGCGTCACAGAATTGAGCCTTGATTGGGGTTTTTCCAAAGTCTAGCCGACTTATCCTTAAGTATTCCCCACTGAGAGTGAATTTTGTTTCAATATTTTTGGACGCAATATTTATCATGTGAACTCAGCCGAAGCCGATGGAATCGTCATGCTTCCATGACTTTACTAGAAGGAGTCCTGAATAGAAATTGACATGATACAGAAGTCCTCCAGCGAGTCTGTTTGATAATCGTTGATTCTTCGGGGCTAGTTGTTCTTCCATATTTCGATTCAAGCCTGAAAAGCCCATTAATAACGATGCAGGGACCAAAAGTTGATTACACTGACCTCGTTCTGGACGACACGAGTGACGAACTTCTGAATGATGGAAGCAACTGTTTCTGGATCCTCCCAGAAGGGAATATGGCCGAGACCAGGGAGAAGGTGCGATTCACAATTTTTAAATTGAGGCTCCATCTGTTCGATGACATCCTTCCCGGATATCTGCAGGTCATCCGCTCCGTGAATTATACATAGAGGGAGTCCCTTAGCCCCCTCCTCTTTGAGTCTAGCTGCGTCATGCGTGCGGCCGAGTAGAAGTTTAGCGCACTCCGGCCTTAAATGTGTGGCTGCACCAACCCAAGAGGCCATCTCTGCAAAGGGGACTTCAGGCAGGATACGCGGAGCTACCAACGTATGACAGAACTTGATGCGTTCCGAAAGGGCTTCGGAAGCTGTTTGAGGGGTACTCAAGCCGGGAAGGAACGAGAGTACCAGAGGTGTTGCAACGATGGGCAAGATATCACCCATGTATGGAAGGGCTGCCAGCCAGATGATGCCTCTGATTAAAACGGGGTTATGTGCAGCGCAGATATCGGCAGCAATGGAACCTGGCTGAGGTGTGAGTAATCGACTTGCTACGTGTGAAGCGATCTAACCCGCTAGGCTCCTACAATAACAGATTATTGCATGATGAAGATTATGAGGTAAGACATATACTTACCATCCAACATAAAAAGGTTTGTCGAGTTTAAATGCTTCACATACGGCATCGAAGTCTTCTGCGTAGCGTGCGGAAACATATGCTTCCTCAGTTGTCGGTTGACCACTTCTACCATGACCTCTTGCATCATATCGCACCTAGGTCGATCATAGAGTAATTAAGTAATTCACGCAAAAAGAACGCACAAGGTAGAAATTTTTCTGGAAATCAGGCAGCGAAAATAGTTTGTCGAAGGCAGTAGCAGCGCAAGCCAGACCATGCACAAATACAATATGCGGCTTGGAGTGGTCACCGCATACTTCAGCAAAGATAGTGGTACCGTCCTTAGACTTGACAATCTTTGAGGTAAGGACGAGAGACATACTTGGTGATAGACAACGCAAGTGGTCAGCGGTCTTGAAGCTTATATATTACCACAGAAATGTTCCGAAAAAAAAAGAAACAGAAGAACAAAATAGAACAAGTAGATCTCTACATACAATTCAGAGATCGCAATCAGACAGACTCGACTTTCCATCAATCTGTCATGCTCCTTGATCACCAAGAAGATGCACAAGATACAACTCCACGCGCTCCATTGTATGCACCCAATATTTTCATCTTCTCCTTTCAGCAGACAGGACCTGAGAGTTAATTCCCATCTCCGTTTGAAGCCGTTGCCAATGTGAGATTTTCATAAGAGTCACTCTGCTGTCAAAGACGGGGTGTCGCGTGGCATGCCAAGAAGAAGCGCCCTGTAAATGAGTTACTTACTACCCCCTGAGATTCTCCCTATCCATAGCCTGAGCTTGATCATTGTTTGTCGGGCGCTGCTTTACGAAGCGCGCAAACTCCAACAATGGTTCGGAACAGCGTGAGATGAGATGGCCTCATGATGGTCCATTCCATAATCAACCTGTATTGAAGACATAGCCCGTGGCACTGCGATGTGACCCCCGGCTCTGTATCAACGTCTTATTCCGACCTCTTTACTACGGTTACAGTTGAATACAGGACCACTCACCCACCCTGGTGTAACATACTGTTCAGGCCTACGCTATCATGGAGCTATCTCGTATTGACGCTCCTATATGTCAATTGATTTAGAGAGTTCTACGCTTTAATCACTCATGGTGCAGTTGTGCAGTTGGAAGAATTCTACGTATTGGATTGTTGGCATATATATAGGTTGATCTTATACACAATGTCCTCCACCCCGTTTATTTGGGTTTATTTGGTACTGGTCCATCACGAACTAAATGGGATTGAAAATCGTTCTCGAACCATAAATCGATTCAACCTAAAGATGGCATGGGGGGTTGAAGGATAAAATAGACGGTGACACTAACTACTTGCGTGCCGTGACACAGTGCAAACGCAAAAACATTGGAAGAGAAATGTCTTGGACTTCTTTGGTGGCTTCATGCACGAGAAGATCATATTCATCGGAGGCCGTACCGCTTCCTATGATTAGGGACCTTCCTACCTTGATGAAAGCCTTTGAGAAATCAATAACTGTTACGATACTGAGGTCCAGCGAAAAACAGACCTTGACATTTTCACGCATAAATTCTCCGACTAGATTTAGACGCGCACCATCCGCCGTGTCTAAAGATTTCCCTTAGAACAGAGAAAAAATTAATCAAGATCAAACAGACCTTTTGGATAGCATGGCCCAATAGGCATCCACACATCTCTTTGTTGGATAGAGCCAAAGCCTTGTTCTGCAATCATCTCGTTCAAACCGTTCGCTGCATTCACGCCAGCGCCACGGTAAGCTAGCCCGTGACGCAAAGCGGAACACCACTTCCCGAACCAACTTTCGGTTCCAATGACACGTTTCTCCACATCAACAGCGAAGAAGTCCCATTCCTGTAGTTGAAGGAACCCTCCGGGCTTGAGTACCCTGAAAAATTCACTGACCAATGCTGGATAATTTGTAATGCCTACAGAAGTTTTTTTTAGCGTTAAACCCAATGCGAGCAACAAACGAAGGTCACCCATGGCAATTAAACGGGCGTTCGCGAAGTCGAACTGCTCATTACGATATAATATCAGCCCCTGGTTAGCATCACACTAGAGAATATGAGGTGGTTTTTCTCATGAAGCAAAACGAATGCATCTTTACAGTTTCGATTTTCAAATTCTTTAGCCCGATACTGTAAAAGCGTCAGAATCAGTAGTACTCAATTTAGTAATAATATTCTGACCCAAGATCCATCGGAGCAACATCTGCTCCGATGACATTGCAGTGAGGAAACTCTGTAGCCATATCCCTTGCCCTATACCAGTGTTATAAGCGCCGAGCTTGAGTCAAGAGTCTGAGACTAGCACACCAGGCACCAGTGCCGCAGCCGAGATCGAAAACAACTTTCTCCCTGCCGGGCAGGTACGAAAGATGCTCTTTAATCTGGAGCGTACAATTGCCACCAATCAACATCTTGAGTAGGAGGTGCTGATTGTCTAGGAAGAACAGAAGGAATCAGGAAAAGAACAAAAAACAAGCATTTAACTCACTAAGCCGTGTCACTTCCTCATTGTTTACAGGCAACTGGTAGACATCTCTACGTTGTGTCAACTTTGAGTTGGACTCTGCAACTCTACGTCTGAGAGGAGTATTTATGTCAATAGAGGGATAAAAATGGACTTCCACTATCTTACTCACATTGCTGGCAACTGTACCTGTGACAAGTTCGTTTCAACATCAGCTGCAGTCTTCAACAAACGACGTGCGTGCAGTCCGAGACGCGCTGATTGACGTAAAGGGTACCGAAGAGACGAAAACATCATACACTTTTTCAACGATGGAGCAGTGGTGACCACGACTTATATGTACCTTGGCGTGCAGAACCATATTGGTACAGCCATCCAGTGTCTCCTGCAAACCCGGCCCCGAAAGGAGTTAGTTCAATCACATGCCATATACCGAAAATATTCGCTCTTCGATTTTCTGATTGTCATAGATATCGTCAGGCTGACTAGGAGATACTGAGCAATGACACACATAGCAAGACCTGATGCTTCTGTTGATTAGATTCTATGGAATCCGTAGGCGCAAGGTAGTTGAAGAATCCGCGATTGATGCATAAACATCTATCGAAAGACATTATCAAAAAATAATGACAAAGGCATCTCGACATAAGAGCCCGCCAACATTTCAGCTAAGAAATTATATTATATCGAATATACTACAAGTAGAAAAGGTACATACCCAGCAAAAAATGTGTGTGATAAATGTGGAGAGGGACAGATGTCGATCAGTGATTAGCATTGCAACATTTCAGCCCTCCATCAAATCTTTTCCCGTAGTCCACAGCCATGTCGCTCCCTTCATCGTCAGTGTACAGCAAAGGAGGTCAGTGTATCCGGTTGTCTCTAGTGTCAAACAGTGTATCAATCCGGAGCTTGCAGAGTTGTTTGGAGCCAAAGTGACACCGTGATAGGGGACCGAGTCAAAACTGGAAGGAGAACAAAATTCTTAAACCTTGATGGGAACCGCTGAGCTGCCACTCCTACTCAAGCTCGGCTGTGGGAGCGTATCACTTAACATGAGTATGGACTTGAAATTAGGGCGAGGTTACGAGGCGATGAATGTCAAGATCACAGGTCATGAGGTGACTTACGTAGGTAGTTGTTTTAGACCCTACACGACAAAACTCATTCAGTAGAAGGTAAAATTGCTCAGAGAGCAAGGGACCAAGAGCCAAAGGACCATTGAGTGACAAGGGAGAGTGCACAACGGAGGTTTAAGCCCTCTGGCGGTCAGAACCAAGGACTCAGAGGTACTTTGGATCTCGAATTGGGTCTGTCAGCTGCAGTAATGCAGTGAGAATTCTTTCAGAGGAGAAGCGGCCTGCCTTTTTTTTTTATCCGTGAACGAGGAGTCCGAGCTCAAGTCAAGGATTGAAGTTTTCCATGTGACCTAGTGTGACAAGACACGCATCAAGGGTCCTGGACGAGGGACTGATGCACTTGTCTGAGCGCGAAGTTCCGTTCTGTCACTGAAGAACACGAAAGAACGATGTAATATAGCCATATGTCTATCCGCCCTGGATACTAATCATGGCTTTCCACTTTTCCCCCCCATCAATCTCAATCTCACTCGCTCTGACATTGCTACGCTTTGGTTAACCCTTGATTGTGTCCCTGTCGTATTCTGACTCATAGAGCGCAAAACAGAAACTTGTTTTACTGACGAGATCCTTCGTGCTCCTGTTGTTCAAACGTTTGTCCCTGGATTTTCTTCCATAGCTACGCTCTTCTATTTTGCCATCAATTTCTGAGACACCTGTCAGAGCTTCGTGAAAAAAGCAAGTACTAATGCGGTATTGCACTAGGCCAAGTGAGTCTCACGCTTGTCTCAAGCTTCGCCGATGTCACCGTGGATTTATGCATCGAAGATATAGGGTTTACTTAGCTACAATCCTTGGAGTTGCTAAAACCAGAACGATCTCTGTTCCTATTAATAACTACTATCTGACTGATTTCTTGGAAGACCATCCCAATCTAGTTCTCTACATCGTGACACTTCAACGGAATGACACGTTGTGCAAAGAATTACGGAAAAGAATGTTGGGATGGTCACTGCTGTCACCGGATTGGTAACTCTTTTTTCCATGGATTGCTGTGGTGAGTATAAATCAATCTCGCTCGTTACAGAGGTGACAACATCTTCTGGCCCGCTGTCTGTTCTGGGAGTGGTGCTAACCCGAGTCGCCAGCATTCTGTCGAGCGTGATCTGAATCTTGATCAGCATTTATGAGGTTGGCCTTTGCTTTCCCTTGGTGCGGAAAGTCCTTGGTTTATCAATATGGCACTCTCTACAACAATCACCGTGTCTGATGTTAAAGGTACATTCCCCTGAGTTTCTGTACTTTTAGCACTATGTGACTCCTTTCCCATAGTTATCGGTCTGGTTGCCCCAATTATCGCTGCTGTAGCCACACTTATCCGCCTTTTCGAACGACTTCGTCTAAAGCGTTTCGGAATCGATGATATCTGGGCTGCTTTCTCTTTGACTATTGTTATCCTTTTCGTTGTCGCTCTTTTTATACATCTTGGAGATCCCAGTATGTGGCGACATATCGATGCTCTGTTGAATTAATGACGGACCACCTGTCTAGCGCACCTTTCGCATTCAACCAAAGTAGCGATGTATTATATCCTTGCACAAGGGTTCTACGGGATCGTTTGGTGCCTCACGTTTCACAATTCACCAAGCAAACGGCCCTTCTGACATGTAGTGTGTTAGGACAGCGAGGATGTCAATACTGTTTTCTGTGGTTCGGATCACACCTCAAGGTTCCATATATAAAAAGATTCTATATGGTCTTGCCGCCTCGTTTTTTTGTGTGTGGAGTATCCTGTTTGCTCAGGTATTCTG
>JAGGAQ010006426.1:0-15412 GCA_017657225.1 Termitomyces sp. T69sscA
GTCATCTCCACCATAGCAGCAAGCTGCTAAATGATAGCAGACGTCCATAGCCCAGTCTTCCAACTGGGAGAACTTATGTCCTCCAGCATATGCTCGGATATGCTTTCCATCAGATCGACGAGGCTTGACCCCATCTGGGAACTTGAACCTGACTCCCAAGGAGTCATCCACTAGATGATTAAGGCGGTCATGCATATGATCCATGTGGATCCTGACTGCCTCGTTCATCCCAGGTGTGCTTGCACGCAAATCATGAGGTGAGGGTAAAGACCATGCCCTAATCGCTTGATGTGCGGGCTCCTCAGTCCTGTGTTCAAAACGCGGACCTTGTGGCTCTCGAGGTACTGGTTGTTTGGTGGGCCGACCTAGTGGGTTACGATCGTCTCGACGATTTTGTTGATCCTGGTCATTGTTACGATGACCATGTCCACAGTCGCTGTGGTGGTCATCGTCACCACTACCATCTCCCAGATCTTTATCCAGTTTGCTAGTCCTTGCAACAAATTGTCGCCTCATATCATCTATGGGCATGACACCTCCATGCCCTTCAAACACTACTCCCTGGTTGTCTATTAACAACTCTCCTTGGGTCCACAAATCCTGATTGCGGATGCATTGATAATTAACACGCTCGTTCCAGTTGTCCACTAGGTGGACTCGTCTCGCGACGCGTTGCGGCCTAACAGGTTCCTCTGGAATGCTTTCATCACGTTCCTCTTCCTTAATCGTGACGTGTCAACGAAGTGTCCTATCCTCAGGCGGAGTATTCGCCTCATCCTCACCAGCAGGGTGAGACGTTGCCGTCTCTACCTCTGATAATGCCTGCCTAGGCATTCCACTAGTATTAGATTGCCGTCATGCAGCATTTTGCTGCCTCTCATAGTCCTGCTGGGACTCATTTGCCTGCCTAGGCGCATTCAGAATATCCATCGCCTCTGCAATGTCTGGCATGCGTTGACACAATAGTGTGTTGTAGTCCACAGACTCAGCCGCTGGTTACACCTGTCAATCTCAGGAATTGTTGGAATTAATGGAACTACTGTCAGAGGGCAGATCTAGGCCTAAGGGCAAGAGAGTGGACCCCCGCAATTGGGGAGGGGTCTCACTAACAGGCGACAAAATGGACCCAGACTTCCAAAGACAACTCCTAGATATTTACAATGCCAGGTTGGCAAGACAGGATGATCGAGAAGAAGAAGACCTACCTGATGTAGCACAAAACTATGAAGAAGGATTGGAGATGAGTAATAGTGAGCGACGGCTGAATAGGCGAATGGCACAAGTCTTTCTTCTAGCCTCAAGAGAAATCAAAGATAGTGAAAGGTGCAGAGCTGAAAAGAGGGCCATGAATATATTGTGCCCCATGAGTTTGAAGAAAATAAACATTACCTACTGGAGCAATTGAACGCTGATGGCCTGGAAACTGTGGAAGAAGGAGCCAATGATCTTGGTGCCACCAAGATCAAGAAAAAAAAGTCGAAGTCCAGGTTTAGGAAGAAAAAAAAATCATGTACAGATGCAATGAAACCAACGGCACAGATAACGGGAAAAAGTGTGTTGGGATGAGCTTTTAGTAGAATCAGAGACCTTAATGGGTCAGATCCTAGTGATGACAGTTTAAGCTCTGATGGAATGGGGAGTAGCAATGAGACTTACTCAAGTACCTCTGCCTCTAGTGAAGCGCAATCTGACTCTTCAGATAGCTCCTCTGGCCAGAGTGGCCAGGGCAGAAGCCAAGGAAGGAGAGCAAATCATCATAAGAGTACAAAAGCATCCCGCTGGGCCAAACGCTCAAGTTGCCATCGTAGATCCTGCCGATCTCATAGTAGCAATGAACACATAAAGCCTATGCCTCCAAATGCTTATAATGGCGCTGCTGAAGTCCAACAATTCATGAAATCCATGTCGAATTGCACTTTATACCTGAAGCATGGGCGAGTAAGATCATGACAACAAGTACTGGTGATATCCCAATTCCTTAGTGGAAGAGCTTGGAGATTTTATTCCCATGAGGTGTCGTTAAATCCAGAAAGCTGGAGTGTCGACCAATTCTTCCGAGGGTTGTTCAATGATTGTTTTCCTGTAAACTTCTGTAATCAGCAAAGAAATAAACTCCAGAGTTACCATCAAGGAAAATAGTCTGTAAGAGATTTCGTTCGGGTTTGGAGGAACTGTTCACCCTGGTGGGATACACCAGCAAGAGAGAAAAGGTTGTAAAGCTATTCAATGGGTTTAGGCCATTGGTGCGGAAGGAGTTATATAAGAAGGGACTTGCCCCCGAGACATCTAGATGGAATAGGATTTTGGAGGAAGCTGAGTTCATTGAAAGATCAGAACTGGTTGATGTTGAGGAGAAGTCAAGCCAAGAGAACCCTTGATACACAAAACCACCCCAAGAACATCATTATAAGCAACATGGGAGGAAACACCACAAGGGGTCTGGAAAACACACTCACCAAAACAAGGATGAAAACTTGAGATATCAAAAAGACCATTCCCAATACCATGGAAAGACCACTAATAAGACTCCCAGATTTACGTGGGCAAAGTTTAAATATAATGGGGATCAGAAACCCAGAGATGAATCTGGGTCCTCTAAAACAAAGGGAGGTCACCATAAGTTGAGTCAGGAAGAAGAGGAAAGTTACCATGCCGCAAACAAATGCTTTATGTGTGGCTGTACTGGACACTTTGCAAGAAATTGTTATCAGAATAAGACAGTGAGATCAAGCTCTGAGAAACCCCCAGGTATACAGTCCAGCAGTGTTCAGCTCAAACTGAAAGAGATTGACAGGCAAATTGAGGAAGCCCTGGGAGACACCACGCAGGGCCTGTCCATCGGAATGGTAGGAATGGAATTGGATCCTATTGAGGAAACTGATCCAGAAGATGACTCAGGAGAAGAATCTGCATGGGATGTGATCAGTTTTGTGTTTACTGAAGAAGGATATGATGGAGATGAATCTACTGATGGAGAGAACTGCCCAGACCAGCAAGCTATCTCCAGCATGGATGACAAGGATCTTGATAGTGTCCCAGACTTGCAATTGGTATCTGACACGGATGAATCAACGGTGTCAGAAGTATTAGACAACAACTCACTGATGACTGAAGAAGCATCAGATTCATCAGAAGGCAGTGAAGAAATAGTAATGGGCCCCCCAGATGACTTCGGCTTCGATGCTTATGAAAACAAGGTCCCCAATGGAGAAGTAAGACTTGATATTCTATGGAAGGAAGAATTAGCCCATGGGAGGCCAGACAGAATAGGCAGTGCTCACACACAAAAACTGGAACATTTCCTGAAAATGAGACAGCCTTACCCAGGTGACTCAGCCAATTGCCTGCAGTATAAGGGGTACTGGTTCATGTCATACAATATTAGCCAGGATGATGTGTGTCTTGTGGGCATTGTAAGAAATTTTGAGGCAACACTGCCAAAGAGTTTGATTGAAGATCAAAATTTTGAGCCTTCCATGTGGTATGCTCACTGATGCCACATGATGTCAGGAGTATACCTCAATAAAAAGACCTGGTACAAAGTGGGACTAGCCTCAGACCTGTGGGCATGGAATGCATCACAAGTACTGGAGCTAGGGGCACCATACCTCAAAGGGGAAACTGTTAGGGGACCGGTCTCCGAACCATGTCCAACTCTACCCTGAGCTTAGTCCGAGGACACACCCACTCTTAGCACATCCGAATGACCGCTCGGCCCACCCTATCCCCTTCTGTCTTCTCTTAGTCAGCCTTGATGAGTCATATGCATGGACCTTACTCAGCATCAATTATTGTTAGTCATACTCCATTACATACTGGGGCCCAATTAGTTAAACAGTATTAGTAACTGCACAGCCACCAATGTAGTATATATAGGCAGCCTGTGGATAGAATATCCCCAGGCTGAACAATAGCAGTGTTCTTCTGGCCTACACATTGAACTGACTGTAAGCTCTCTAGTGACATCTGACCACTTGGATAAGCCCTGCCAACTTTGACTTCTCATTGCACCACAAGCCTGGCTGGAGTATGGGAAAACCTGATGCACTGTCCTGGAGAGCAGACTAATTTCTTGTCTCAAGTCTCATTTGGTTTTGTTTCCCAGCCCCAGATCTCAGTTTCTCACACCCAGAGCTTATCTCAGGCTGTTGCCATACATGTAGTGCATCACACCTGCCTAGTAAAAATTTCCCAGTGACCTGAGCCCCTGTGGTCAGCAGAACCTCACACAATGCTCTCAATGTGAACAAAATAAATGTTAAACCAGGTAGAAAACAGTGCTTCATGCATCCAACAACAATTCCAGATAATAACTCCAATCCAAACTTCTGTAGACAAGTTCAGACGATTGTATTGGACCCACATCTAACACCAAGCCATTTAGATTACAAATATTAAAGTCAAGTAGAATGAATGAAGCAGGAGGAGATAGGATTACATATTTTGACATATCAAAAAGTGTATTTTGAACACACTGTAGAACAAATTCTTCTTCTTAAATGTCATGGTTGCATATACATCCAATCATAACATAGTGGGGCCAAAGGCCACCCACTGCGAAGAGTCAATACTTTATGTGTAAGGTTAAACCTGAGGCCTGAGGCTATGACATTGATCCGAAGGCTTTTGACTGAACCAATTGTCAGTCATATGGCTGTTAAAAACATTTTGCCCACTAGACACAAATGATCATGAGTCATAATAATATAGCTGTCAATCACATCTACATAAAGGACTACAAGTGATCCGGAGGAAGATGAAGATCATATGGTGAAATTGAGACGTACCTACATTGGGATGACGTGCAGATCTCAGGACAGATTCTATTAAACTCTTTGAGGGCACCTAAAAACAGGCGGGAGAACGGCAGTCCGGACTGACACATGAAAAGGCAAGACCTATTTATACTCATCAGTCAATCAGGAGTGACTGTCAGCTGGTGGCTGCCAGCGAGAGTTGCGAAATTTTAGGCAAGGACAGTTCCAAGAGAGAACGATACTCTCACCAGATTGAGTTAGAAACTTTGTCTTTTCATGGAACTAAGGCGCTCCACTAAGCCCTGCCATATCCTCAAACCATCTGACAACCGCCGCGACTTTTCTGACAGAAGCATCACTATGTCCGAGACGCAAATCTGGCCTAAGTCGGCTGTCTTGACGAGTATACGGCATCGTGCGATAGCAGATCTCCATCTTCGACTTCAAATACGGCGAGGCCGAAAGCGTAGGAGACGTCGACGTGTCCCAGCTCGCGGTGACATCTAAAAAAGTACCATCACAATTAAATCAAGATCGCAAATCAAGTGTGAACAAGAAAGATAAGGACAAATTTTGATGAATGACACAAAGAGCACACGACACATACTTTCGATCAGCAGGATATCACCGCGTTTGACGCCGACCGCGTCTCCGGCACCGCCCCACTCATCGGCGACATCTCGCCATGCGGTGAGTTTACAAACCGTGCCTTCCTCATCCCCAAGGATGAGAGAAAGCACGGACACCTCCTTTCCTGCATCCGCTCCCTTTTTCATCCGGATCGTATCAGGACCGTCCACTTCCAGCACCGCAAGCAAGACGTTGACTTTGCTCGACCCTCTCGGACTCGTCTTCGCAAGCGACGCGAGCGAAGTCAGCGCGTGCAAGCTAAATTGGAAGTTCGGGAAGTTGGCTATCGACGACGTGTCGGAGTAGTCATAGGACTGCGTTTCTTGTGTTTCGAGCTGTTGTGTATACGCGGGTGTGTGTATGTGGTGTGATTTTGAGATATCGAGCAGGAAGGAAGGGGCAGAGTTATTCCGTCTAGCGTTCGTCTGGTCGCCTGTAGGCGGCCAGGTGATCGACGTTGTTTGATCTATCGGACTGTAAGCGTCGATTCAATGCATGGAAATGCGCGATGGACACGCCTCCTCTCTCAGGTCCATCAAGCTCATTGGTCTGTTCTTCCTCAGGCTCGTTGTCGTCAAAGATAGCATTCTCGTAGATGCGAGAGATACGACGACTAGCCGCCTCTAGAGTTGCTGGAGGAAAAATGACTGACTGAGTCGCGCCTAGTGCGCGTCTAGCCTGAACTGCACGGCGTGAAGAAATCGTTTGCCATTGATAACAGCTTGGATCTAGAGCCATGTCGGCAATAGAAGGGGCACCAAGAAATACTCTATACATGTGTCAGTATGCAGAGAAGCGCGTGCTGCACTGCTGAGCACTTGATGAGTCGAAGCACGACTCGTCACATCACAGAACGTCACGCTCTTTGCCTCCTATCATCGATGTATCATCCCTTAAGACACTCATGCTGTCTGGGACCGCCAAACTGGATGACTGCCAAATCAAATCCGCCTTTTCCTGGGAAAAGGTGGAGTGTAAGGTCAAGACCGGCAAAATCCGCGGCGTAGTCGTGGCACAACCACACGGATGTGATCTACATCTCATGACAACCTTATTCAGCCAGGGAGGGTTTGTAAGCGCTTACAATGTATTGACTTGTCGCGTGCTAGGCAATTAAAGGAACCAACTTCCACGGATTGTTCTAGCAGCGGAAAAGCCTACTTGACAAGTAGTATAAACCTCCGAGGCGTGAGACGAAACATGTATTAAAAGCTGCAAGAAAGCCTACAGAAAAGGTTTGATGACAAAATCCAGACGAGTGAAGGTAAAGGCCGCACATGTACATGTGCATGTAGAAAAATAGATCAGAGATAAACCAAGAATTAGCGACATGACGAGGAAATGAGGTTCAGCAGTATTACAAGTCTGTTTGAGCGGTAAGTGGTGGCGGCGGTATAATACACAATTTCATCATTTGAGTTGGTAATTTTGTATCGTAATGTGAGATATCGGCTGCAGGGCATAGGGTATATCGAACCACTTAATTAGGCATTTCGAAGAGCAATCTGGGGATTATTTGGTGATGAAGTTTCGACCAAGGGTGAACACGCCTCCGTCTCCTCTACCACTGCCTTCTCAATCGGCTGGCTGCTGCGTCTGCGAAGTATGGGGAGCGTCAAAGACCAGCGCTGGCGCTTTTTGAGACTGGGTGGGACTGGTGGAGGCGTCGCGCGCATTTTAGGATGAGTTAGTGTGTACGTCGGAAAGGACGCGGGAAAACTGGATGAGAAGAGCGGAGAAAAGGAGGAGCAAGCGGTCGGGGACGAAGACAGGCCATTGACGGGGTAGGTATGGCTCGTTGTGACTGGGGCAGGGGCAGGGAGTGGGGATGAGAGAATAGGGTCGCTCGAGGCGTTGGGGAACGGGTACTCGAAGCGCGAGCTGTCTGTGGCAAAGGGCGTGCCGAGAATTTTCTCTCGGGCGGGGGAGTGGAATGCAACATCCGACTGTGTCTTCATGGCAGACTGGAATAAACAGTCAGGCGGGGGAGACGGGGAGATGGACGCGGCGCACTTGGCTGGAAGTGGAAGCAACAGCCTGTTCGATGACGTTGGTCTCCACAAAACCCTGGTCATCATCGATCTCCGGATCCTCGATCTCTGGGGCGGCATCGTCCGCGATCGCGTCTTGTCGTTCTGTGCTCATCAGGCTAGGGTTGTCCAGTTGCTCGCGAGCGAACGCGAGTGCTAACAAGCCACTTTATCGGACTCCTTTGGCGTGTAAATTTGTACTTTCCGTGAGACGGATGGAAACATCCAGGGCCGGCGATTCCCGCAAACGTGGTCACCATGTGCTCCATCTATCCATCAATCCATTTGTCAATACTCATCTTATACAGGCCATTTTTGCTGTTTTATCTAACTCCGGATTTGACATCGGCTTGACTCGACAAACCAGAGAAGTTCAATTTTCTAAACGTTCGGACTCTACGTGTTCGACGTCCATCGTCTATCCAACTTCCTGATATTCCATATTACATCACTGATCCGCTCGTCAACTCTTCACTCTGGACGTGTAAAAACCCACCTTGTGATAAACCTCACAGACGTCATGACACCTCTCGCAAAATAACCGCACTCTGCGCAGCTCTTTGCGCACAACGTAATAGACATGGATGGCAAAGATCATAAATAAAGATATCGATATCTCTGGCATCGTTGGCCTCATGATGCGGTATACAATGCAACATGAGGCGTTGTCAATTCAATCGACTCGCCGTTCGCATTGAGTACGTATGATGCATCATGTCAAGGTGAGGAGAGACCTGGGCCTGTAAAATCCGTGTCTGACGGTATTGACATCCTCCTGGTTGTTCATTGCCAATTGCAGATCAGCGTCTCATGACACACTGGTATTATTCTGTCCCTATGTAATCATTCGGATCGACGAAGGGATAGCCATCTATGTCAATTTCTTAAGGTTTATCCGTTTTCGAGAAGCTCTACTCGTATGCGTAACACAGTGGCGCCGTGAAAGAAACGTAGTAGGGTAGGTCGGACTTAACGGTTTAGCAAAGAAGCGACGAACACCGCGAAAAAGGTATCTCCAGCAACCTGGACTGAAAATTTTCTCAAATTCGCAGCGACGTTATTTGTAGATCAAAGCAGAGTTAGAACCCATCAAACATGGAAACGCAGTGACTGACACTCCAAGATGACGAGAACGGGCCAAGTCCCAGGGCCGCAGCTGACAAGACGCGTATCCAGCTCGTGTGCTCTGAGCAAGCAATCTGCACACGCCACAAACTCAATCTCTTATTCCTTCACTGACTGTAGCTCAAGGGGTTCAATTCAAGGAACACAATCAAATTGCTTTGCTCGAGAAGTGCGGGACTGACATCTTAATAACATCTCCAAAAGACGCTTGTCGCCTCCACTCGCGAGGTTTCCTCGAGTTGGTCCTGTGGACTTGCTGGTGCGTGTAAAGCCTACTGTTTGTCAAGGCAATGAGATCGAGGAACTGTAAACAGCAGATTCCCTTGCTTGAGAAGACGTTCAAGATCACATTTCGCCTCTGGGATACCTTGGTAATTTTGCAGACTCAGGACGCGAGGCGGGTAAAAATAAATGTTTCACCAGAAACTTCCTATATGCCTCTTCAGGAATGGGGTATGCTGAAAAATCAAGATTTTACTATATAACGAAACGTATATGTTCAAAATGAACCAGAAAAATAGCATGAACTAAAGTACTTTAATCCACAGATTACCCGAGGAATGTACTCTTCAAGAGCTTGATCGGATGCTATTTGAGTGAGTCGGAGTTGAGACGTAAACTCGGCAAGAAGACACTTCAAGATAACGATAACACTCAGGCTCTGAGGCCGAGGTCTCACAGCTGCCGCAGCCGACAGGACGCTTTAATATGGCAGGTGCACATGTACTCCTGCATTTTCCAGGCCAGGCCCCGTACGTGTGCTTGACGTCTGCTCGGCGAAACACTACCTCGATTTTTTTTTTCAAGTTCCGCCAGGACGCAGAGACACGCCACACAATTCGGCTCCATTTCTAATTTTATTTTTCTATGAGATTGACGGCCCGGCAGAAGCAAGCTCTTGCGTTCGCTGACGTTTGTTCGCATATTATTTCGCAAAACTTTGGTCAGGCAAGATTCGGGCGAGGCGAATTCAGGGAATAAGACTTCCACTTTCTATCATAATGCACTTGAAGAGAGTTGGTCACGCTGTCAAAGGGACAAATCAAGTGAAAAAAAAACGTACGAAATATATCCGTTTTAATGGGCGAAATAGATGAAAATATTATCAGCACCTGCCAGTCAGAGTCGTAACACGAGAAACTGGCAAACTATCTCAACGGCTATGTACAGACCCCAATACTGCCCTCAGACTATACGATTGATCGTTACTTTCAGAAAGTGTCTACTCTCGGACTAGCTCGCTGTGGAAGTCGTACTTGACGAAGCATACCGGCCACCTCACTGCAAGCAGTCTGTGATAGAGATGTCCTCAGTATCGCGCGGACGTCGTGAAATAGCCCTTCGATTCCTGGTTACTTTATCTTACTTTGATTTTGATTTACCTCCTACGAAGCAAACATGGGCCTGCATGACTATTCTGAAGGTTGGTTTCTATAGGTCCACGTCGCCCGTCCGATCCCAAATTCTCCCCTGAAGTTTCCACTAGAAGTCATTCCGCGGAAACGCCGAGGCCTGTTCGCACCCCTATGAGGTATCATCGAAGCTGATGTATGGACCTTTTCGATACTTTTCGAGTCAATTACTGGCTTAGGGATATCTTGAATATTGCTGAATTAGATTAGAATGTGGCATGAGCGTGACTGAATCAATGAGGTCCTTCAAGCCATAACATTACGGCCTGATGGGGAATTTATAAAAGCGACGAAGACGTTAATTTCCGAGTCCGAGTCAACAAAGTCTGGGCAGGGATGGGTCCCAGTAGAACAACGAGGAATGCGGACTTCTGAGTCTAAGTTGTTTCTAATCATATACATTCTAGTTCTATAGAAGTCTTCTATCCAGACAACAGCAGAAGAAATCTTCATGGCTAAAATAATAATGGATCGACATCTATAACTTGATATGACAGTGATGGCTCGCTCATCCACGGGCTTTCAGTCCCAAAGTCCGATGACGTCAATTCTGGTTTTCTTCGTCCGTTCGCGTTGATCTTTGTTGGCACCGTTCCGCTCTTAAGTTGCGTTCCGCCGCTCTCCGAACCTCCTCCTCCCAGTCGGTTTTGAAGCAAAGAATGATTCCAGCGACACTATTAATAGTCAGAGCTAGTGTCAAGCCAGTCCACAAGCCAGGTAATCCGAGTCCACGCTGGAATGCAAGCCACAATCCCACGGGAAGTCCTGATAGGATATGGGTATGAGAAACTTGAGCATGCATAAAAAGATATTCCTGTACCGAGTGTAAAATATGCCCTGCGAATCGTTATTGTAGGTAAGTCAATTTCCTTTTCTTTCCAACGTGAGCTTACCCGAGGTTCATCAAGGCACCAAGAAACTATTAGCAGAATCAATCGAGTCAAAATTATGACAAGAGCGAGAAGAACACCTGCCTGTTTGCCTCGTGCTCTCAAGAATCCAGCAGTCATTACAGCAGTAGCATCTGCAAATTGGTACAGTGCAATGAACGGAATTACGGATGAAACGAGAGAAACAACAGCTTTTTTGAGGCAAGGAGCATGAGTTGCTTCTCGTCATTGTATGGAAAGACAAGGTTACCTGGATCATCATTGAAGATCCTGGCCAATGTACGTCGAGCCGTAAGAAGCAAAGAACTGGAAATAGTGATAAGCCATGAAGGTTACGAGAATGAGCATATGCCGTACCTTGTAACTAAAGCCGATAGTATGGCTATCACTAGTCCCGCTTTGCTTGTAATACCCGCGCGTACTGCCTTCTTTTCGCCTAACAAATTTCCAATGCTGCGACGATGTGAGTAGAAAGAAATGCAATGCGAGGTGCGATAAACTTGCCGAATTGTTGCAGCATTGGTGTTTGAGAAATGGATCTGGAAGAGGATGGACGATATGGTTACCAAGATTGACTGACATGCGAGAGAAGTAGGGCCCATGCTTTCGGACGGAATGACGAGAGAAACACAAGTTGAGGGAACTTATTCACTCACTAAGACGATGCTAGAGCAGCTAGTTCCCATGCCCACCATCCAGACGTCACTTGTGCTGGGATGGTTATCAAGCCATCTTAAGTTATTTACACGAGTAAATGAAGAAAACTATCGCACCAACACCAGACAACCCGAGGCGTATGAGGATACCTAGGTCGTTGAACATTCTGATGGAAAGAGGATACCAAGCAGTCCGCGGGACAAGGTATCGTCCATAGAAATACGAAGCAAATGAGATAATGTAGTATGATATTGCGGTGGCGATAGGAGCACCAATGAAGCCCAGTCGAACCGATCTCGGACCCCAGACTGCGAAAATAATTAGAAAAGAGTGTGAGGAGTTACAATTATAGACTGACCGAGGATATAATTAGTCACAACATTGATTGGCGCAACATAAAGACTGATGTTTGTCTGGACGTAGAACAAGCCTATGCATAGTGGATATACAAACAGAAATAAACCTCTCAGTATCCAACTTACGTTGAGAATGGAAGTAACGGCTGAACAGCAGAATCAGCTTTGGATCTCAAAAGTAATATTGGAACCTACCGGCTGATGATGTTCCATGCTGCAGCTGTAGAAGACAATTCAACAAAAGTTCCAGTGAAGGCCTGTCATCTGATGCTGCGAACCTGGCAAAGTAAGGATCAACCAGCGTAGGTATATCGCTGCCATGCGAGACACTTCCGGATCCTGTTTGAGTACCAGAAATAATGGTTCAATATTGTACCAGACAAGAGACACAGGCTGTTATACGGTTCATAAGTGAAGATAATGTCAATGAGAAGTCTCTCACTACAAGTGCACAAGCCATCACGACAGCTAAAGACAAACGCCAGCAATCAGAAAGATGATCATACTACATGAAATGGGGGATTTACCCATGCGCTGTGTCCAGAGACCGACGAGTTGAGGTTGTGACGACGTAAAGGCCGCAGGAAGGACAGTATCAAGTCCACTGGCGAGCCCATGGAGCATGCTGAAACCGGTAACGCCTGCTGTCAAGGTGCCAAGGCTGACCGCAGCGAGAGCTGTGGTAGACAAGTGGCCAATTGAGACGATATTGACCATGACCATGCTATACTCTAGCCACTGCGCTCTGCGTTGGCATCAGCGAGAACGTAGTGCTAGATAGCGATGAAAAAAAAGAAGAACAAACCCGAGCACAGGCAAGGTATATTGAGGAAGCGTCCGAAATTCCTCGCAAAACATCTCGTGCCTCGACATTTCCTCTATCTTGAAGGTAAACTCATTCTCATTACCCTCCCTTTGAAGAAGAGGCGTGGATTCGGTCGCACACGGGACACCTTGGGATGACACCATCCTAACAGACGACGAAGAAGATGGGGTGAGTTCTGGTCCTAACAGATCTGTCTTCTTATGGACCAGAAGACGTACGAGTAGACTCAAAGCGCGGACGACGGAGCCGGTGACCCATACCAGTGATAAGGATAAGGAAGAAGTACCTCTTATGATGTTCTCCAATAAGGCAAGCACACGCAGACTCCTGTATACTTCGGCTAGGATTTGTTGTCCTTTGAGTCTATCCTCATACAGCGATTTCTGTTAACGAGGATAGCCTCCATCGTGCAGTCTAGTTTGCGTTACTACCAGCTTGAGCAAATAGTATTGTTTGAAAAAAGCGAGCGAGGAGTGACAATAGTTTGTGTCACGTGAATATCGCGTGATCACGGTCCGACGAGGACACGAGCGCCGTCAACCCCAAGTCGACCGCAATACCGTTATCCTGATTTTAATCTGGGAGTACTTGCATTTAACGATCTAGGGTGGACAGGGTAAATATACTTGATGCTTCTCAACCAAGTGTTTGCGGCGTATGACGTAGGCCATGTCAATCAAAACATTGTATACAGTATGGTCAGTCGTAATCATTGGGAAGCATACAGTTTTGCGATGTGATTGACAATTAGCACGAGGGGATGATGTACTACCTCAAAAAATCTTGGTTAAGCTCGAAAATAAAGCCTTAGAAGCGCGATGGCAAGCTTGGCTCACTGAAATAGCGGTAGTACGTGCAATACACAGGATCGTTATGATTTATAACACAATGAGCAAATAATCATTACAGGTTGATATGTCATGTATCAAGCCTCTGTGCAAGACAAGCAGAAAGTAACCACTGGCGATTACATGAGAGGAGCATCACCGACAATCTTAGCGAATCCAATGTGTTCCACGATCGTTCAGCACGGGTTTATAGCTGATCTTCCTCTTCGGTCAAGCTGGCTGCTTTTCGATGCCAATCTTCTCGTGAATTGCGTTCAGCCGCTTTAAGTACCTCCTTATTCCAATCAATTTTGAACCAGAGAATGACGACACCCACACTTTGGAGTGCAAGTCCCATTGTCATTCCAATCCACAGTCCAGGAAGACCGAAACCGTATGAAAATGCGAGCCATAATCCCAAAGGTAAACCTGCAGACGTATAAAAAGGTACAACCTGAAATTGAAAACGCTCCTTACCAAGAATGAAATATCCACTAGGACGTCCAAGTTCTTCAGCTGCTTCGACAATATCTTTAATGTCTTACCTGATGTTCATCATAGCAGCGACTAACTGGACAGAGTTAGTTGAGATTCTCACATTATACTCGAAGAATGCCAATATATACCTTATTTCCCTTAATCACAGATGCCCCATACCCACTTGCAAAAAAGCGGTTGAAAATTGATGCAAAACAATCACTGGAGTCACCGATAAAACGAGTGTGGCGACGGCTGAGCAAGACACAAAACAAGCTTGTTGTATGGGCATACAATATGCAATATTACCAGGGTCATCGGTATACAAGTTGGGCCAATTATGTCTGGTCAGGAAAAGCCCTAAACTGTGATCGCAATACTCCACTCAATTGCTAGCTTATGGCTACATGGGTAAGAGACATTGTACCTTGTGATGGCTGCCGATAGCAGGGCTACTATCATCCCTGCACTGCTTCAGAACTTGCGCGTTTAACATCCTTCCGAACAATCAAAATCCCCACACTAAGAAGGCGTGAGTAGTGAAGACTAGAAGAAGAGTTTAGAACTCACCGAATAGTGATAGCACTCGGGTATGAGGAAAATATTTGGCAAATAAGACCCAATGATGATGATCGACTGACAAACAAAGGCAGTTGGACCCAAGCTTCAAACAAGGATGATTCAAAGGAAAGTTCACAGAGAAAAGTGTTCGATTTACAAAGATGTTGCTAGTTACGACACATTCCCAGGCCCACCATGCGGAAGCCACCTGGGCTAGGCAAAATGGATGACGATATAGATCAAACAGTAGAGAGAGACAAGATCATTTGACCATACCAACACCAGACATGCCGAGATGTATTAGAATGCCCAAATCGTGAAAAAATTTTCCGGAAAGGGGATGCCAGGCGGTCTTAGGGGCGAGATATCGGCCGTAGATGAACAAAGCTAGCGAGGTAAAGTAGTATGATATTACAGTGGCTATAGGAGCGCCAATGAAGCCCAGCCTGATGCTTTGAAGTCCTCAAACTAAGGTTTATCGAGCAAGAAACTGTACGAGGTCGAGTGCCAGACAATGAATATCGGCTAGGCGAGGCGTCCGAGTTGCACCGGTTGAAGGGGTTGATTGGAAAATGAAAACGTACCACCAGCGCACAAACCATTACAACACCTGATAAACGTCGTCAGACGACCAACACAGTGTTTAAACAACAGAATATACCCATTCGCTATGTCCACAGGGCGGCAAGTTCAGGCTGGTGCGACGTGAAAGCTGGTGGAAGGATAGTATCAAGTCCGCTGGCAAGCCCCTGGAGCACACTGGTGTCAGTGACGTTTGCAGTCATTGAGTTGGAAATCAGACTACCAATCCAAGTCACCCACAGTAGTCACCAGCTCATACCGTATGTTTCACTTTATCTTGTT
>JAGGAQ010006427.1:0-15402 GCA_017657225.1 Termitomyces sp. T69sscA
TCGTCTCTACTTGTCTCCTACTCTAATTCCATCTCTGCTTTACTCCCTCTCTCGCTTCCAACCTCTAAGTTCTCCTCATCTCTTTGTCTCCCACCTCAAGTCTTGACTCATTCCATTTCCACTTCCCCTTATCTTATCTTGACTCCTTCTCCTTTTGGCTCATTTGATCTCCACACCTCTTGCTTCCATCCCTGGGACTCGCTAAGTCCCTGCGCTCACCCCTGCCCTCTACTCGCTAATTCCCAGGACTCGCTTGTGCACTGGCGCTCACTCGTTCCCTTTGCTTGCACCCCTGGGACTCATGCCTACTCCTGGCACTCATCCTTCAGCCCTCCCCAGCACTCATCCTCTGGCCCAGCATTACCGGCAACCCCCACTCGCACTCCTGGCCTCGCTTTGATCTCCTACACCTCACGCTCCTGATGGTACGCTGCATCTGTGGACACCATGCACACCACATAAGGTATTCGCCCAGTGGACTGAGCCCCCGTGGTCAGTGGAACCTGACAGAGACCATCTAGAATTTCAGCAAAACACATAAGACCTCCCACCACTGCGAGCTCCACTTTTCAAACTTCAGCATGCAGCAGCATTAAAACTGAGAAGATCATGTTGAGAGGCACAAACTTGTGTGCTGTGGAAGCCAGAACCACAGAGCACACAGATATGAGCATGATCATAGGAGTCTCCTCTGCTGCAAGAACTAGTGTCATTGAAGGTGTAGCAGACAGAATTTCCTCTGGAGGTCTTCTAAGTGCAGCTTTCTCAATGCAGGGACCTAGATGCTGACTTGCATGCAGTCATCTTGTGATCAGTTACACTATAAGAAAAACATTAAAACCTCCTAGTGGCTGATAATCCATGAAGAAGCACAGAATGTATCACTTGGAGCTCTACTTGACTCCCACTGTCATGTCCATGGCATACACCTTGTCTCACACTCCCTCTGGAAGCCCAAACCACCAAATGACCCCCACAGAAGTCTTGGTTGCATCATCACTAGATAAACCTGTCTCACTTGATGTGTGGCACTGGAGGTTTCGCCATGCTGGACTCCAGTTGATCAGGAGACTGAAATTCAAGCAGTTAGTAGACAGGCTTCATATCAAAGGGTAAGTGAGCACACCTGGCATGTGCAAAGACTATATTTACAGAAAGCAGACTACACAGCTGTATGACGGCACATCTAAAGACATCCAAACCACTGGCAAAATAGTATACATTAATCTGTGTCAGAGAACTTCTATTTTTGATCTACGCTGACTTCCCCTTGAAGCACTTGCCTATGCTCCAGCCCACGTTTTGTGCCACTCTCCAGGATCCCTTGGGCTTGGTCTAAACCTCCAAGGATCTCCAGAGATCTCTGGAGGTCAGTTCCTTTAGGAAACCTCTGGAACTTCCCACACTTCCCTTTTGAGCATTATTCAAGGTCAAGGTTAGCTCTGGTCACCTATACAGTTGTTCTCACCTCTGCTGCCCACTGATGCGCCACACCAAGCAGCATGGATCCTTAAACTTGTTCTCTTTAGATTCTCCTCTGCTAAGTGATTAGTTACCATTGTATCATTGATTATCATTCCTAATATAAGTTTGGATTCCCCTCTGCTAGTTGTGTGATTGAGCCACAACTCCCAGAGGTCACCCTTACAATCTGTGGGGACCTGCAACCATGGCATTGTTGGGTGGTGTATTGTACCTAATGATGTTTACCAATTCAGGGTTGTCTCACTTACATAGTGAGTACCTTGCTAATAAAGCTAGTGACACAACCTTGGTGGCCTTGAAGTTCTATGTCACTGAAGCAAAGTGTTAGATTAGAAATAAGCTTAAAGCTATCTAGGTTGATGATGGTCAGAAGTGGGTCAATCACCTATGGCATAGATATTGCCATGATACCAGCATTGTCCTCACACTGGTGGTCCCATATGCTCACTTGCAAAATGGGGTTGTTGAATGGTCTATCCAAACAGTGTTCAATGGAGTAAGGTGCCTACTGGCTAAGAGTAACTTTCTCAAGAGCTTGTGAGCTGAGGTGGCATCCACCATCATCTACACCAGGGACCAATTTCCATTGATGTGTCACCTGGATGTAATCCCTAAGGAAAAGTGGTCAGGAAAAAGGTAGGATGTGGATGACTTATGGCCTTTTAGCTGTGTTGGCTATGCAAGAGTACCAGAAGAACTCGTTCAATCCAAGCTTGATCCAAGATCAATCAAGTACATTCTAGTAGGATACTCAAGTCATGGCTACCACCTCTATGACAGGTCAAATTGGTTAGTTGTCACTAGTTGGAACGTTGTAATCAAAGAGGGGCTAGGCCATCAAACAGTGAATGTCCTGGACAAAGACAATCTTGAGTCATCCATACCAGTAGCCACAAACTCCATGGTACCAGCAATTCTCTCACCTAGGCAGCAAATTATGCCTTACATCTATCCATCTGATGGGCCTCTCCATAACATACCAAGCTCAGTGGAAAGAGCAACAGAATCAGGATCACATGATCTCATCATAACTCCTGTTCCCAGACAATCCACTAAGGTAACTTGGCCTACTCACATGCTTGTGGATGCTCAAGAGTTGATTGATGCACAGTCTGCAGCCAGAGATGCAGGAAAAAAGTGGGCAGAGAGAGAAGGTGCTCCTGAGACCCTCTTGACTACAACTACAGCCTTTGCTTTTTGCACTTCAACCAGGGTGGGGGATTCAGATGTACCACCATGAAGCTACTGGGAGGTTATGAAACAGCCAGAACTGTGGGTTCCTGTGATGGATACAGAGTTAGAGGCTATGGAAGAGAAGGAAGTCTGGGAGGTAATTGATGCCACCAAGGTACCCAGTGGGAAGAAGGTAGTTGACTGTATGTGGGTGTATGCAAACAAGTATAATGTAGATGGAGAGATTGTGAAGTGGAAGGCACAACTGGTTGCTAAAGGATACACTCAAGTCCAGGGGGAAGACTTCAATGAGACATACACATCTGTGATGCATCTGGAGTCCATGAGGATGATAGTAGCAATTGCTGCAGCATGTATGCACATCTTGCAGGTCAATTTTGTATCTGTATAGCTGAACAGCAAACTGGAACACACTGTTTACATGAAGCTGCCACCAGGTTTTTGAAGAGGGGTGGGTAAGGCATTGCACCTCAAGAAACCTTATATGGGCTCATGCAGGGCAGCCCCAACTAGTGGCACAACCTTGGCCAGGCATATGACAAACTTGGATATCTCGTGTCATGTGCTGATAGCTATGTCAGATATAAGTGGGTCGCTGGAGAACATAATATTATGAACAACTACAACAACAATGTCTTGGGAGTGTCCTCGACTGTGGAAGGGTTTATCTTGGCAAAAACAGACTTGGGATCTAAGTTTGAAATAAAGGACATGGGGGAACTCAATTACATCCTAGAGGTACAATTCAACCAAGATCCCATGACTGGGGACATCTCTCTTTCACAACATGCCTACCTGGAGCGCATGCTTGAGAGGTTTGGGTTTCGAAACTCAAACCCTTGGAACACCCCCCTACCAGCTGGCATTGTCCTGACAGAAGCTAGATCCTCACAGTCTGATGAAGATCAGAACTACATGAAGGACAAACCCTTCTGCAAAGTTCTTGGATTGTTGATGTGGGCACAGGCTGCTACTTGGCCAGACCTTTCATTTGCTGTTGGACTTCTCACATGGTTCCAGAACAACCCTGAACCTGCTCAATGGAAAGCGCTAGCTCAATGTGATGCAGTATGTGAACGGGACTCTGGATTACTGAATTGTCTATTGATGAGGCTCCAACATTAAACCCATTGGATATGTGAATGCTGATTATGGTGGAGACTTAGACACTTGCAGGTCCACTGGTGGTTATATGTCTTCACCATGGCTGGTGGAGCAGTGTCATGGAGCTTGAAGCATCAGCTTACTGTGCCCTCTCTACAACAGAGGCCAAATACATGGCTCTTACCCATGGTGCTCAACAGGCCATGTGGATGTTCAATTGGATCCTCGATGTCAACCTACTGCAGACCTTGCCTGCTCCCCTCCACGTCGACAATTTGCCTGCTCTCTCTCTTTTGCACTGTACACCAAGGGACACACCCATGCCAAACACATCGATATTTTCCACCATTATATACAGGAACATGTCAAGCAGGGCGATCTCAATGTTATCCACATTCCTTCCACACAAAATCCTGCTGACTTATTTACCAAGCCCCTTGGTCGCATCACCCACTCACACCTCATAAACCTCCTTGGATTGAAACCCCAGCTCAAGTCTGGGGGAGTGTTGGAATAGACTCTTGCTGTGGCGGAGGCATACTTGTTACTTCTGGTTATTCAACAGTTTCTTATATTTCTTTTCTTTATTTTCCCTATTTTATTTTTCCCTTTACCTTACCTCTCTGGTCTGATCAAGTCCGATCGTGCTATACAGTTCCCTCAGCCATCGACCCCCTATGTGGCGCGTGCTTACGTTCCCGCCCCTCAGTTCCTTTATTGAGAACTGAGGGTACGTTACTCAATGTTGGAGTGACGCTCGGCGATTATCTTAGCAAGCCGGGGCCCATAACCTGAAAGAGTAACAATTTTGCAGACTAGAATATAAGATAACAAACTCAGAGTGCGTTAGGACACGTGTATAAAATATATTTGGAGTACGGAGGAGACGAGAAGAAGGAGTTGGTTGGGTATTTGAATGCGGATGGAAGTATGGCGGAGGATCGGCATGCGGTCAACGGATACGCTTTCATTCTAAATGGCGGCGCGATTTCGTGGAGTTGCAAGCGTCAAGAGCTTGTCTCTCTATCAACCACCGAGAGCGAATACATCGGCATGACCCACGCCACAAAGGAGGCTATGTGGATCCACTCCCTTCTCAAGGAAGTCTTCGGCAGCCTCGACAACCCCACCAGTCTCCTTGACGACCCCACTGTTCTGTTTGGTGACAACCAATCTGCTATTGCCCTTGCCAAAGATCACAAATACCACGCCCGCACCAAACATATCGACATTCGTTACCATTTCATTCGCTACGCCATCAACGATGGCCACATCAAACTAATCTACTGCCCCACCGACGACATGATTGCAGACGCCCTCAAAAAAACCGCTCCCATCCACGAAAGTCAAACATTTTGCCACCGAATTCGGTCTTCGACTGGCTTAAGGGGGAGTGTTGGAGTGACGCTCGGCGATTATCTTAGCAAGCCGGGTCTCAATCCCGATATACCCATTCTGTCGTATGTTTTTCCTTTACCTTTTTCAGTACATCCCTCTATTTTTTTTTCGATCTTGTTATTGCGACCCTGTCGATGCCCGTACGCGCCCGACAACGCATCACACATTCCCTTATATACTTTGTTTCTATGCACCGCCCGCCTCAGACGTGTCCTAACGCACTCTGAGGTGAGCACATTTACCTACACATTCACTTCATACATATACTTACAGATACCTAGTTTGTTATCTTATATTCTAGGTGAATATATCTTATAGACGTGTCCTAACGCACTCTGAGTTTGTTATCTTATATTCTTTCCTCTATGTGACAATGGATGTGGAGTAGCAAAAGTGAAACAAAGCAAGTGTGATTATGTATGTGGCCACTTACGGTGCTCGGCCACCTCACATCAACAGGTAGCCTTCCATTACAACAAAGCAAGGTTACATCCATCTTGTTTTGATCTGCCAAATGCTCCATTGTACTCAACGGATTGATGTCTTCCCAGCTATTATGGAGTATTGTATCCTAGGCCTGTCTAGCAGCGCGTCTCTGACCTCTGAACAATTGACATTCCCACGCCTTCCCACAAGTACGGCAGAAGGCGATTCATTGTTATCAGTACAATGACTTTTCTATTTTTACTGCACAACACATCAATATCAGGGAGTTGATGTACATTTACTTACACAGTGATGGAAACTTGTCTCCATGTACACGGATGACACAGGAAGCGTTTGGTACATAAGCCCAATGAGAATTAGGCTCTGATCCATCTTGTTCCTCTCTCTTCTTGTGTTCACGAGCAGTGTGAGTGGTCAATCTTCACACAAACTATGCCTCGAATGTCCTGACATCTTCCTGACAGGCTCGAAATCTGCACTTTAGACCCCTCAGGACTCCCCATCCCTTCGTCATTGATTGATCATTCGCTGGTTAAAATGCAATTTTACACCGTTTTCTTTACTCTCGCCGCTGCATCTAGTGCCTACGCTGTTGATCACATCGTTAAGGTTGGCGATGGTGGTAGTGTAAGTCTGTTGACGACTCGTTGACGAGAAAGATTAAATCACCATCTTTACACGAAAAGCTCGCCTTCAACCCTACGAATATCATCACCCAAAGTGGAGACAATGTGATCTTCGAGTTGTATGTCAAAGTTTCATATTCTGTCTGTATGCACAATGCTTATCGTTGCTTTACAGCCGTGCCAAGAATCACGTATGTAACACTCATATCTCCTCTTACTGAGTATGTAAATCGACGTTGAAACTAGTCTGTCACGCAGTCGTCTTTTGCTAATCCATGCTCTCCTCTGCCTGGAGGGTTTGTTTCCCAATTCCAGCCGGTCACCACCACGAGCCCTCCGTTCCCTCAATCGAATATCACCGTTACAACTACTTCAGCTCCTCTATGGTTCTACTGTGCCCAGAAGAACCCCATAAAGTAAAATTCTCCACTTTACGAAGGTAGAACTATCACTCACCCAAGATTCATCTTTTCAGTCACTGCCACTCTGGAATGGTCTTCGCCATTAACCCAACCTTAGACAAGACTTTCATTGCTTTCCAGGTGACTTCTCTACCGGTACAAATCCTCTATTCGATACACTAACTCTATACTCACAGGCTGCCGCTAACGCTTCCAATTCCAATGGTACGTACTTACAACTACCGCTACCATGCCTGATCAGGTGGTGACGACAACCAACTTTGATCCATCCAAGTTCTCAAGTCCCTCATCTTCAGGAATAACCGTCTCTTCTTCGTCAAGTCTATTCCCCAGTATGAGCATCATAGGCGATACATCAAGGACATTGAGAACAGTTGAAACGACTTCTCTACCGTCTACAGCTTCCGCCTTGTCTTCCAATCATGGTTCAATTGCCCCGCCTAATAATAGTAGTGGCGCAGATAATGAGAATACGCTCTCGAAAGCCTCTGTTGGAGCAATCGTTGGAGGTGTAGTCGGTGGTTCCGCGCTGGTTATTTTCATCATTATCTTTCTGCTACGCTGCGGCAGAAGGCGAAAACTTTCAGCCACAGCACACAAGATCACACCACAACAACCGGGTTGTACACCATATACATACCTCTCCTCTGCTGACATCGATACCAGAAGAAGCCAGGAGGCTACACGACTTTTTATGCCCATCGAAAAACATCGAAAAGTGATCTCAGTGCCATCACCGGAGATTGATCAATCTTTTGTGGCTTCAGCAACTACCAATTCAAACGTGACAGGTATCCCCTTCCAGCACACGGTCAGGGAGAAAGCAAGCGGTATTGAGGCGGGCTTTGCTGTGTCAGAGGACTTCCTCAGTGGGTCAAGTAACATGTATCAGGAAATGAGAGCAGAAATTGAGCGATTACAAGCGCAGTTGGCAACATCCGGGTTCATGGATGAGCTGCCAAGGTATTCAAGGACGTAGATTACATGCTCCATTTGTCTCAATGGAATGGACCTAATAAACAACAGACACAGTATGATGTATGAAAAGAATATTCAATGTAGGGCTCATGTTGCAATCTGCTTTGCAAAGGGCACCAAAGTGGCCACGGCTAATGATGGGGCACTGGTTGGTAGAATGACTGTTATCATCTATTAGTTCCTTAGTATAACTGCAAGAGTTGGTCAACACACCTCAGTCGGTAGGTGAAACGATTGATGTGTGTGACCACTCCGTTTCAATCTGTACCTCTTGGTACTATAACTACCCTCATGACCTCGCTCATATCCTCTCGCACCGTGATCTCCTTCTCAACAGCAACCTCAGTTATTTATTCAATGGACTGAGGGAGCCATCCATGTATTAGAACCTGACAGACAGTAAGGTATAGCTTCAGTTCAATGTATAATTGACTACATATAGTTACCTGACAGACAGTAAGTGATAGCTAGGTAACTATGTCAATATCAATGGTACGTGTAAAAGGCAAAGTATCGACTCACCCTCAGTTCAATGTATAATCGAATGAGGGCGTTGGGTGAAGTATGGTAGTTTATATACATTCGAAACAATGGAGAAAGGGTCACGCAGTGGCCAGTTAGTGTGATATAGGATGTAATTAGTGAAAGGGGTGATCGACAGTAGGCGAAGCAAGGAGACTGACAAAGGGTCGACAGTGCACTTCAGCTTGCTAATACCATGTGCTCAATCTTCTTCCGGTCGACCTGTCGCAGCATATTGTATTGATGTAGATAGAAGACAATTCAACGGACTAAGTTCGAGATCAAAAGATGATCATATTGATTATAAGTTTAGCAACATACCTAAGTTCGAGATCAAAAGATACTCAAACCTTAGGATATACTCGACTCTAGATATTCATACACTACTGAAACATATTTGAATAGTTGGAGTAGATTATATTTTTCCTTCGAGTCAGAGATAAGACATCATCATAAAATGACGCTTGAACTGATAAGATACCAATTAAGAATTAGACAAATACCTCTTATCATTACTTATTGACGTCATTCCTCGACACCACCTGCTGTTTCACAAGGTTCTCACCAGAGCTACGGTACGTCTGTCCTCTCTCCCCACTGCTCACCTCTCTCTGCGGTGTAGTGCATAGGGTCACCCATTGCTATGTCGTATGCACAAGTCACCAATGCACCACTTCTTTTTCGTTGCTGGTGTCAACCCGACAAATATCAAAACTGTCAGCACCATATGTTGTAGACCAAACTACTCCCCAGCATCAGCAAAAAGGTGCTAATGATATTTGGCCGAATATAGCCTGGGACCAATTACTTGAAAAAGAAATGATGTTGAAGCCATAGATAGCCTTGTTATTTAAAAGTCACAATTAATTCTTAATACAATACATGTTCCAGACTAGCTGCTACAAATTTATCTGAAGGTATTGTGAACTTTGTAAATCATTCGAAGCTACTCTAATATGACAAATCTCAGCCAATCTTAGTGTTACAATACTTATTTGACCCTTACCAGGCCATATAACACCAATGCCACAATGATATTTATTTGACTTGAGCATTATAACATATTTCAGAATGTTTTTAGATCATTTTATAAGCTTATCTTATGATTTGTATTTATTCTTTGACCAATGTACCTTGACTGTAAAATAACCATATATTCTCGACAGAATATGGTTTGATGTAAATTTGAGTATCCCAGGGTGAAGTAAAGTAAACATTTTTCTTGCTTAAAAGTACAAGACTACAATCTCATGTACTTGTGTGTCAGTGAAATCTTCTCCATGAATTGTGTCTGGGCTCAAGGGTCAATGTTTTGTCATTGAGAATGGTGATATGTAGCTCTTAGGGTTTATATATTTCTATGGCCATGATGGTCTACTGGTCTAAAGTTAGTGTGCAGGGGATTTGATCAATCATAATCACATCAGCTAATTTGCAGGTGCAAATTTGCACCTCCTTGATAATGGACACTGATGATGCCCATAATGTGCCAAGTGGTATTTAGGTAGGCAGCCACTAGGCATAGAGGGGAAGGATAGTGTTGAGCTTGCTATGAGAGAACCAGGCAGTGACCCAGAGAATGACATTAGCAAAGGAAGTGGTAGGCAAGAAGTAAAGGGGTGCTTAGCAGCAATGCTAAATGCTAGAGGCCAGCCATAGTTGCTAGGCATGTAATGGATGCTAGGCACTGGCATACTTCCAGTGGAAAAACAAAGTGCTAACAGCACTCTGGCAACAAGGAGAGATCAAATGGAGTGTTTGAGCTTTGAAGCTCAAGGCATAAGAGATATGAGTAGAAGGTAACTTGTTTTACAAAGGTAAGTAGGTACAGTTTTGATAGTAAAGTGCTAAGCAAGTTCACCATTGGAACCAAGGATTGTCAAAGTGGTGAACTGAATAAGTAAACAAGAACCAACAATCTTTTATATGGTAATGATCAACTCAGCCTTTGGTGATTGTCACAACCCGCTACCGACTGCCAGTATTCAGCCCCAGCCCCAAGACTCCAACCTTCCCAAAGCGACCTCCATAATGTCCTGGGCCCAGACTGCTACCCAACCAGCCACCTTTGCAGCCCCCAGCCATCACCACCTGCCACTGCCACCAGCCACCGCCACTCCTGGCATCCTCAGCCATCACCACCCACAGCTGCTACATCAGCACCAGCCCTGGCTATTGCTAGTGCTCCCCCTAGCTGCAGCTGCCACATTAGTGCCGGTGCTGGCAACCCCTGGCACTTCTTCCAACTACCACTGAAATGCCCATCATGCATCACGACCATACATCACCACTAGTCTGACCTTGTACATCACCCCACTCCTGCTCACCTCCTCGCCTCACCACCATTTCATGCCTCCATGCTCTCAAAGCAAGGCCTTCCTTTGAGGGGCTTCCTTTGTGCCACACAACATGCATCAACCGCCACTGCCACCTTGCACGATCTCCAGGCTTCATTTCAAGCCCTGGTGCCGCGACTTGTCACTGGGGCCTACATACTATCCAGTATATAAGTCGTAGAGTAGCATCAGGTACTCTAGTCTTGATATTGCCATACACTGTTCCCTAGTCTCACGTGTCCTTCATTTTTTGACTTATCTCATTTTTGTTTGTACTTGTCTCATATCATCTCGTCTCTCTTGTCTCTACTCATCTCATATTTTTCAATCTAAACTCTGCTTTCTCTCTCTCTCTCTGCCTTAAGTTCCCAAGTCTCTTGCTTCTTCTCTCTTCTCTCACCTTAGTCTCAACTTGTTCCATTTCCCCTTCCATCTCTTGTCTCAACTCTTTCCCCTTTTGGCTCGCTTATATCTTGGTGCCTCTTATCTTTGATCTCAGGACTCACTAAGTCACTTCGCTCATCCCAGCTCTCCGTTCACCAGCCCTAGGACTTGCTTGTACACTGGCGCTTGTCTCCCACTCTACTCTTGCATCTCTGAGACTTGTGCCCACTCTGGCACTTGTCTTTCAACACTCCTCTTCACCCCTGGCACTCGCACTCTTGTCCAGGCATGACCAGTGATTCTTTACTCAACTGCCGCTCACATCCCTGGCCCCACCTCAGTCTCACATGCTCCGGGCTCTCAACAGTACTGCTGCATTTATGGACATTGTGCATGCCATGTAAGGATTTGCCCAATGGACTGAGCCTCCATGGTCAAGGAACCTGACAGTGATGCCTAGCAGCTGTCAGGGGACTTTTATTTGACTTCCATTTCTGGCACTTCACTACACCCCAGCCCACCTCCTACGCCACTCCTCAGGACCCTCAGGGCTTGCTTTAGATCCCTGGAGATTGTCAGAGGTTGTTTCCTTTTTAGGAAACCCCTGGAACTTCCTGCACTCCCTGTTCAAGCATTATCCAAGGTTAAGGTTAGCTCCAGTCACTTGTACAGTCATTTTCATGCCTCCGCCACCTGCTGATGCACCACACCAAGCAGCGAGGATCCTTAGACTTGTTCTCTTTGGATTTTCCTCTGCTAGGTCATTAGTTACTATTGTATCATTGATTATCATGCCTAATATAACTTTGGATTTCCCTCTGCTAGTTGCATGATTGAGCTGCAGCCCCCAAAGGTTGCCCTTACAGCAGCACCAGTTAAGCTGTTTATCATATCAAACTATCAAAAGTAAGGTAAAATCACAAAACTGTCACTGCCATTAAAATGATGGGGTTGCCAAGGCACTACAGCAGTGTTAATCAATGTGCAGAGATTAAGAAAAATAAAGAAATCAGTAAATAATAAAATTGTCAGGGGACCTCCTTTTTACATCCTTTTTCCCTCAGCCATGCTTCACTCCCACTCAATTCCTTTGCCTTTCCTTTCAACTCATCAAGTTCCTCATTGGTCAGACCATGGGAATCTACTTCCTTATTGGACATTTCTCTTGGGCTGGATGGACTCACAGCCACTACTGGCAGAATTGTTAGTATATGATTTGCAGTTATGTGGCATGTGCATGACCTCTGCATGTGCTTGGATCATGTGACCATAGCCATGACATGACAATGACATGTGACATATGACCAGTCATGTGATCCACTGTTGACTATTTTCTGTTGTCTGGCAAAGTGACTCCTTAGATTTGTTCTCTTTAGATTTCCCTCTGCCAGGTTAGTACCTGACTAGCTATTTGTGACATACTTTTAATATACTTTGGATTTCCCTCTGCCAGCTATGTGACTGAGCCACAGCCTCCAGAGATCATCCTTACAAAAATAAAATAAAACTTGACACACATAAACTTTATAGTGGCTTGTTGTGAGATGTGAACCCCAGCCCTTGTGAAGGGCACTAGACAGACTATGGGCACTCTAACCACTAATCCATAAGCTCTTGCCAATAGTTATGTCAGTACTCCCCAAGACACAATAGTAGATGCATCAATGCCAGAATGGAGTGTGAATTTATCAACTTCACAGTTTGAGCAATGTAAAATCTGATCTTTACACTTTTGTAGCAACACTGACAAGCACTATGTCAGATAAGGATCTGAAGTCATTGGCATTATATCTACACTATCTTCTCAATGATTTCCATCAATACAAACCTGAAAACTCATTGTTTAAGGGGTTTGCATTGGACCACTTTTCACTTGACACTAGGATGATTGAAGAGGAGGGCAAAGAACATGCTGGAAGTGCTGCAATCAAAGGTGCCCTTTAGGAAATCACAAGAAATAAGGATTATAGAATCTTTGAAATCTTAGAACAAGGCCTGGCAAACAGAAATGTTGCTACTCAACTTGCAATCTAGCTCAAAAAGTATCCACAATCAGTCATCCTGAATAAATAGGTTGAAAAAGCATTGGGATCAGCCAAAGATTGTGTTCTAGAAGTACAACAAACCTGTGAGTATATCCATCTGCTGACTTTATTAATGTGTTTTTCATAAGATGTATCAGCTGCCTGTCCTTGATAAGACACAGCAAGATCACAACCTCATAGATTTATCAAGCATACAAATCAGGGATTTGAAAGCTAAGAAGAAGGAATCTTTCAGTAAAATGAGTAAGGCAGCAATACTAAAGAAGTAAGATAGCAAGATCTTCGCAGATATTGAGGATGATTAATACAATGACAGAAAGTAGATGGCAGGCAGGGTGGTGCAAAAACTCACCCACTTATAGTCTAGGCTATAAGAATTGAAATCAGTGTAACAATAAATGAGGAAAGGGTTTGCTGCATAGCAAGCACACATTGTGATAAGACTTGGTCAAACCAAAACAAGGCCTGTATTTTAAAGCATCTAAGTATGCTCCTATCTTTCAATGTACCAAAATGAGTTGGACAGTTATATAGGTCAAGAAATTGTCTGCTATGCCATTGAAATCCTTGTTGGTACTAGTGATGTGCTAGCCTGACTTCAAGCCAGGCCAGGCTGATTTGAGCTGAGCTTAGCTGAGTCAGAGAGGATGGCTCAGCAATGGCTTTGGCTTGGCTCATACTCATAGCAAACAGTGATCCAGTGGCCTAAGCCATGGCTTTCTGCCAATCAAGTCAAATAAGTGTAACATTTTAATGAATGTTTGACTAAACAAAAAAATCAATTGAAGGGTGACATTGTTGAGGCATTACAATGTATGAAATGTGTGATATGACATGATTTTCACTTTTGAGAACTTGGTTCTTCTTCCTTTCATGAGACTAAGCTCAAGAACCTTGAGAAGAATGAGGATGATAGTGGTCTTAAGATGAAAGAGGAAAATGATTGGGATGAAATTTTTTCTGATGCTGACGATGATGATTTTAGCATAGAGATTGACATTGATTTTGATTAGAACAACATATGTTGCTATTTGCACACTCTTTTCCATGTAAAATATGTTGTGTCTGCTAAAGGCCACAGCCTGGGCCAAGTCAAGCTGGAGCTAAGCCATCATTGAGGGCTTGAGCTTGGCCCAAGTATTGTGTGAGCTGCTTCAAGCCAGGCTGGAACATCACTAGCTGATAGTAACCCTCCATACCTTGAGGAGCTGGATGGTGCTAGAGGAATTTTGAGTGTCTCTATTAGAAAACAACCATGAGGAGAATCAGTTCTCATTCCAAATCAACTTCCACTGCTAAAACAAGTGAAAAGGCTCTTTAAGATTGGTTCCCATGGCTCAAGAGCTTCTTTGATATTTGCTGACAGATTCAAGATTAAATTTGTAGAGCTTCTGGCAAGTTGTGGATTGTCAACATGTCTTGCCAGCAATCCACATTTTAGGAGGTATTCTGATGCCATCAACTGTAAGTGCTATCAAGTACCATCTGCCACTATTGCTCAAGATAGCCTGACACCAATGCAAGTAGCTTAAATACATGTAGCAGTGACCAATCATATGCAAGAATGTCAAGACTTAATCATTTCATTTGATGGAGGAAAACTTTTTTATCAGAAATTTATTTCAAGTTAGTTGTATGAAAGTAATCAAGCCTTGAATTGAACGATTACACTTACTATATCACATATCAAGTTAGTTGCTTGAAAGTAATGTAAGCATTGAATTGGCTTAACAAGGACCTAACCAAACAAAGTGAAGTTAGGACTGGAATGAAACATTGAGTTGGCTTATGCCTTGAGTGCACCAACTGAGGCCTTAACCAAGTGAAGCGAGGTTGAGGCTGGAATGATTTAGTGGACAGTGTATTTCACACCTCAGGTGTTCCAGCCACAACATGACCAAACAAGGCCTAGATTCAATTATGTGGAACAGACACCACAAGTATGCTTCAACTACTCATTGATTAATATTAACATATTATTGAATACAGCTTATAAGTGATATTTTGAAGATCTAAGACTGTTGATATACTCAATATATCACCATGTAAGTGACTATTAATGTTTTTGAACTATTGAAATGCTTAAAATTCAATTATTCAGGCAATCTCCAACTACTCCTTCTAACATTCAACCACCTACCACTCTTGAAAGTCAAAGGCAACAAGCAAGGAGTCAAAATAGACTTCAACAGTTACAAATGACTGATCCTGATGATTGTCACACAAATAGAAATAATAATAGATCAGTGGTTGTGCCACCACTTCATTTTGGAGCTGAAAATATGGGCACTGGGCATATGAGACATGGGGGAAATATGGGCACTGGGGATATAGGAACTGAGGGAAATATGAGCTCTGGAAATATAACATTTAGAAGCAATAATCAATCTTTGGCTACTGCTTCTAGCTCTTCAGAAAGGCCTATTAGACAGCCTGCAGCTGCTGATGATCCATTTTCTAT
>JAGGAQ010006428.1:0-15349 GCA_017657225.1 Termitomyces sp. T69sscA
TTCCGATCTTTGTTTCCCTCCCCAGGACTTGCTAAGTCCCTGTGCTCGTCATCTCTTTGACCCCCAGGACTCTCTTTTTTTTTTTTTTTTTTTTTTTTTAATCCTATTTTACATGCACGGAGCGCATTGCGCTCATTTTGCACGGATCTACCAACAGGTGCTAAGACTACAAGGGCTACGAAGTTCCATACCCCCCCACATATGTGGAGAATGAGTAGGCCGATGCGTCCAAGCACCGTTTTAACTTGCACCCCCCTATTAAGTCCCTGAGTGATGCGTTTGGTTGCGATGGGGTCCGCTTGGAAGAAGTGTACTACAAAATCCTGCAGGGCAGGAAGGTCAGGACAAGCAAGGAGGCCACGGTCCCAACCAGGGCTGTGAAAGGTCAGCGTGACTGGCGGGCGTAAGGCCGTATGCCATTACTAGGATGAGTTGTATGGTAGAGTAGAGTGAATATAATACATTTGAAACGGGAATGTGGGCTTGTGTCATTGAGGCCGTTGTGGGGGTTCGGGTGCAATCTTGAAACGTTTTGTGGCCTCGATGTACCTGAGGAGGTGCCTTATCGCGGGAGGTGAGGAGAGGAGAAAGGACAGGGACTCAGCTTTGTGTTTGAGTGGGCGCAATAGATGGACATGGCGTTCGAAGCAATATTGGGGGCATTCAAAGAGGAAGTGTTTGATTGTCTCAACTGTGATACCTCGGCAATGGGGACATGCTGGGGATTCAGTGCGGCGGATGCGGAACAGGTGTTGATTGAGCAGGAGGTGGCCGGTACGGAACTGAGTGAGGATGGCAGATTGGCGCCTGTCCATGGCGCTGATAAGTTTCATGTAGCCCTTTGAGGGCAGGGATTTGTCGATCCGGTGTACCTGAGTGTATCTCGGTGAATTTTTCCACTGGCGTTTCCAGATGGCAAGAGTCTTGGAGAGTTCCGCCTGGCGAGTTGCGGTGATACTGGAGGGGAGGGGTCTTGCACGGAGGAAGGGGGGGAGGGTTTCAGAGTGGCTAGAGTAGCCGCGTGCGGCTTCCTTTGCAATTTTGTCAGCACGTTTGTTTGGGCTGAAACCTTCGTGGCCAGGTGACCAGTGGACTTGCAGCCGAATGACTCCGTGGCGGCGCAGTTTCCACTTCTTACTCCTGTTGCATGTGTGGCGTTGGCAGACTGATGCATGGAGCCGATCTTGTTTCTGGTGTAGGGATTCCACTGAGTCATGGACCGTATCAATGAGATAGTGTGCGGGGTGTGCGCGTTGGTTGGACAGGGCCCGGATGGATGCTTGGCTATCACTTCCAACTACAGTGAGTCCCCTCAGTTGCCTGTGGAAGGTAGTTAGCATGTGTAGGCCCATGGACATGCCAACAATCTCTGCTTCATAAACTGTGTGCTCTGCTACAGAGCCAAGGTGGTAGCCCAAGTGGGATTTCTCCTCGCCATTTATGAAGAGGACTGCGGACGCTCCAATGCCGCCTTCGTATCCCAAGCCGTCACAGTAGATCGCCGTAGTTGCTCTGTCATGCGTTGCCTCGATTCCCTCAAGTGCTTCCTCTTTGGTCGAGGCAATGTGCGTGGTGAAGGACGTTCGGTAGCTGGGTTGTCGGTGGTGAGCTTTGACGGTCTCGATGGTTGCAGGGTTGATGCCTGTGTAAGAAAAAAGGTTGTGAAGAGGTGAATGGTGGCGTTTGACCTGGCACTTTGAAGCCCTTCAGGCTAGTGCGCGGACTGGGTGTGTCTCAGGCAGAGAACCCATCCGGACCGCGGCTCGTGAGAGAACCTTGCGGAATAGCAGGTCTATAGGGAGGATGTTAGCATGCACATTCAGAACATTGGCCGCTGTGGTGCTCAGTGCCCCCATTATGGTCTTAGCTGCTCGGCGTTGGGCAGAGTTGAGTTTCCTCGTAACCGCAACCGAGCCCATCCGATGTTTGCCATTCGAGCTCAAGCCAACTCCTGTGTACCAAATATCAGCAGCATACGTAAGAGCTGGGACAGCCACTGTGTTGTAAAGCTGACGGATCCGGTGCGGTGGCATGCCCCCCAAAATCCGTGAGAGTCTAGACACTTGATGTGTCCACCATGCCGCGCTCGTGATTACCCTTTGGGTATGTGCCGCCCACCTCAACTTAGGGTCAAAGATGACTCCAAGGTATTTGTACGAAGCTACTGTGTCGACGACCTGGGCCGTGACTGAGCTGTCAGGGTTGGTGCGATGGAGGGTCAAGTTGTTAGGGATTGTATCGAGGTGAGATCTCAGAAAGTTCATGAGAGCCAATTTTGAAAGTTCAAAGGCAGAGAAGTGTGAAAGAGACCAGTCAAAAGCGCCTTGAGCACGTTTGACGAGGTCTTTGATGATGGTATGTGTCTCCTCCAGAGACTTTGCAACAGCCAGGAACATTACATCATCAGAGGGCAACCTTGTGTCATGCCATTGTCAACAGCAAACCACTCCGAGAGGAAGCCATTGAACTTGAGTCTTGTTTGACGGTTGGATAGCATGCGTTCCGCTAGGCGGACATAGCAGGTGGGGACTCCACACTCTCGCATGTTGTGGACGAGGCGATCTCAGGCAGTATTGGAAAAGGCCCCTTGGACATCGAGAAACAAAGCAGTGGCTACTTTACCTGTGCGCGATGCATCCTTGATCCTTGAGACCACCAGATGCATGGCATCCATTGTATTACAGCCTGGCCGTCCCCCGAATTGACCCAGGGGAAGCATGTTGTGTTTTTCCGCGATGTACAAAAGGTCAGCTGCAACCATCGTAGAAAGAAGCTTTCCTATGGTGTTCAAGAGGCCTATAGGCCTGTAGGCCTTGGCCAGGTTGTATGCCGGTTTGCCAGGCTTGCGCAGAACCAGCGTGGTTGATTCCAACCAGCTGGCATGGTAGACGTCGAGTTCGAATACTGCTGCAAAGATGAAGTAAAGATGATCAGAGAGAACTTTGGCGCACTCCTTTAGCACAATGTTTGGGATCCCATCAGGACCTGGTGCTTTGTGGGGGGGTAAGTCCCTTATAGCAGCCATGATTCGCTCCCTGGAGAAGGAGGAGGTAGCGTTGAATGGGCGCGGGTACGTTGTGGGAGGGGTAGAGAAGGTAGGTGGGGGAGGAGGAAAGAATGACTCAGCTAACGCTGTGGCCTTAGCTTCATTAGTTGACGCAACCGAGGGAGCACCATTGAGCGACGTTTTCAGGTCTGGGACCCTGTCGCAAGAGAAGTCCGAGGGTTCTCGAACGACATACTTGTTGGCGAGATAGATCTGCCGGGCGTCAATAGATTCCAACCATTCCCTCCAATGGTCATCTTTGGCTGCCTTGATTGCTTCAGCCATTTCCCGAGACAGGCAGGAGGCTTCAGCTTTTGCTGGGTGGTCAGGGATGTCACAAAATTTGAAAGCGAGGTTTTTGGCTCGGCGTCTTTGGGCCTTCAGCCATTTAAGATCACCGTTCCACCACCGCTTGGTATGAGGGCAGGGTCTCTGAACTGGAACAATGTCGTCTTTTGCAATGACTTCATGTAACAGCCGTGTGAGGTCACGCACCTTTGAGTCGAACTCAGCCTCCGTGAGGATAGGTATTGCAGGCGATTCTGTCTGCAGGCACTTTGTCAGAGCAGCAGTGAACGCCGTCCAATCAACTTGGTGAAAGTCTTTGGAGGGTGATGAGGCAATATGGGGGATCGGAAGTTTGATCTCAGTGACTATTGGCAAGTGGTCAGCTCGCGAAGGACGAAGGGAAGGAACAACGTCGCAGGAGATAATAGGGTCGACAACGGCATGGGACCGCCAGACATTGTCAGGCCGGGTCCATCTATCACTCAAGGTCTGCAATGTAGGGATGCCTGGAGGGAGAGCCAACTCCATGTTGTATGCCGTCAGCATTTCGAGGAGGGGCTGGATGTAGTCCTTTGGACTGTTTAGGTGCCGGTTGTCTGCTGTTTCCCACATGGGATGGTGGCGGTTGAAATTGCCTAGCCAAACCATGTGGTCCTCGGGCGAGGGGCGGGCAACATGAAAGGAAGAGGAGAGGTAGGTGGAGAGGTCTGTAAGTACACCATTGTGGGCGCAGTCATTGTAAATGTTAAAGATCGACAGGAAGCAGAATTTGCCTGAAAATCGGACGGCCGATATGTCTGTAGAAGGAATGGTTAGTTGTGTAAACACATCTGTTGAGATGTTAGTATTTATCAGCAGCACCGAGCGTGATCGAGTGCTGCCGTCTTTTCTGTGATTAGTGGGGTATAGGACCCTCCAGTAACTGGAGGCCTTGGTGTTACCTATTGCATCGAGGTACGGCTCCTGGATTGCAAGCACGTCCCAGTTTTCCAATCGCGCAGCCGCTAGGACATCAGCTTGGGCGGTGTAAGACTTTCGCACGTTCTGTTGCCAGATACGTAGTTTGCCGGGTGCATTTGTGGTCCATCTGTTCATTAGGTCGACTTGTGGTGGTCAGCGTCGCGGTTCCTTTGAGAGCTTGTTTGGGTGAACCCGAACTCGTTCAGGTAGCCTAGATGACTAGGAGCTCGGCTGCTGGCAGGTGTCTTCTGAATAACGGAACGTGTTTGCTGGGCCGGGGCTGTGGGGGGGGGAGGGGCTGGGGCAGGTACCGAGGGATGTCCATGGGCTGCTGCTGTGGTTGGGTTTGGTGGTCGTGTTCCCAAAGGCGGTGTCGGTCGCTTTGGAGGAGCTGTTGCCCAAGTCGAGGGATCCACAGTCAGGAAATATGGCATCCTGTTCTCGGGGAAATGGGCATCCAACGCCTCGCATCTCTTTAGGAATTCGGGGCAGCTCTGGTCCGAGCTCGCGTGGGCTGAGTTGGGTCCACACGACACGCATCTGTGCTTGACCGCTTTGCAGGACAGGGCAGAGCAGCCACTGCTTGCGCACTTTGGGCAGCAACCTTCCGCTTTGCAGTCTCTTTGGTAGTGCCCGTACCTTTGACAGTTGTTGCAGCATATGGGTTCCCTGATGTCCTTACGGATTGTTACTTGACGCCCACATATGAAGATTCGGCCTCGGATCAAGTCGTTTGCCATTTTGGGGTTGTTACAGGTGATCTTGAGCGACGCTACAGACTGCCTCGGGGATCAAAGGTCAGGGTTTCTGAGCCAAAGGGCGGAAGTGATCGACATTGAGGGAAGCCCATTTTCAAGTTCGATGGTTCGGAGGCAGTGGAAGTCATCTGGGTCAAAGGAGCTCTCGCAGGGCACAAACCTTGCGATGAGATTGTATGTTTTGGCGATAATGTCTGTCGAGTTGCCGAAGATCCCGTTGAAGACCTCCCAGTGCGTGATGGAGTAGTGGCAGAATCTGTCCGCCAAGTCAGCTGTGTCAAACTCGGTGAGGTACGCACCTGCGTTGACTAATTTCAGTCCAATTGCATGTGTCCTCGGGGTGGACACTTCCACTTCTCCATCTTCGGCTGCCGCCAGAGCGGTTTCCTTGCTGTCAAGTTCCTTGAGGGTTTTGTTGAGAGATTTGCAGAGCTTCGCGGTGCCGGAGATCGTTAGGTCACTGGGTGCCGCATTGTCCATTGGGTTGAATTTGATGAGGACCATGCGGGCGTCACGCAGGACTCGTTGCTGGACTTGAACTTTGTCTTCAGGTGGTAAGGCCGATACTGCTGTAGGCTGGTTGAGAGGATTGGGGTTGGGTTGGGTTGCAGACGCTTTGGCGATCGATGCCCAGGTGGGCAACATGATGGGTTGCTGGGGGGGACTTGCAAGTTTGGATACCATGGCCTCCAGCGAGGTGGTGACCCCAGCAAGGGTCTCAGAGGTAGATTTGAGAGCGAGTGTTGATTCTGCTCTCTGTGCGTCATTGGCCACGAGAAACTCGGCTGTGGAGCCAAGTTTCACAACCAAACTACTGAGACGGCCCATGGCTTTGGTCAAGAACGTGTCGACCAATGTCGAAGATACTTGGTCTGTGATGTCAGCTTCAAGCAGGAACGCGACGGCTAGGACTGTATTCTTTGACTCAGCTGGTTTGGAGTAGAGAGCGGCTGTTGCGAGGATGCTAACGAGCTTTGTGCGGTTGTAGGGCTCAGCAGCTAAGATCCAGCCATTGGTTTTGAGCCACTTGTGTGCCTCAGGGAGCGACTTGACCGGGCTGGAGTCGGACGCCAAGAGCGTTTTCAGGTCAGAATGAGTCGGGATGAGGCGCAATGTTTTTGGGGTCCCGCCTGTATTGGCACCGCTCGGGGGGGGCCTTGACGATGTTCTCGTTATGGGAGACATTGTGCGGGCACCAGAGGAGGCAAGAGTAATGGTCTAGAAGCTTAGTGATAGTGCCGGAGGGCGGTGATGCCTGAGGGCACTGACGGAAAGAAGGTTTTTACGCTAGCTACGTTCTCGAAACAGCCAGGACCCCGGAAGGGATGATGGTTGTACGAGATCAAGAAGCGTCCCCCCAGGACTTGCTTGTGCACCAGCGCTCGCTTTTTCCGCCCTCCTGTATCCCCAGGACTCGCAACTACCCCCTGGCACTCATCCCCCATCCACTCCGGCACTCACCCCCTCCTCTGGCGTTACTGGCACTTCCTTATACACCTTCCCTGCCCCACTTTGGTCTTCTATGCCTTGCGCCCTACCGGTGCTCTGCGTCTGTGGACACCATGATCACCATGTAAGGTACTCACCCAGTAGACTGAGCCCCCATGGTCAGCGGAACCTGACAATTCCAGGTTCAAGATCCCTATACCTGCTTTGGACATCTCTATTGCCAACATCAAGAAAAGCACACAACTGGCTGAGCTTATACACCACACCAAACTCATCATCTGGGATGAAGTTTCAATGCAGCATGAGAATGCTATAGACTCTGTGGACTGTGCTTTTAGGTTTATCCTGGATAAAGACATGCTCTTTGGTGGAAAGGAGACTTTTGTCAAACTCTTCCAATTATTCCAAAGGGACTCAGACAGGAGATCATTGCTGCTTCACTGAAGAGGGGAAGGCTTTGGAATCAGATTGAGGTCCATTACTTGGTTCAGAACATGAGGTTGAAACAGACCCCTGAGAATGTTGCTCATGCAGCATGGTTATTGGATGTTGGTGCTGGAAGGAGGCTGGAGCCTGGAGACACACTTGACCTGCCTGGATCTATGATCTGTGATGACAATTCCATCTCTGGATTGATTTCTTCTACTTATCCTGATATTGATCATCACCATAATGGCATGGACTGGCCAATTTGTATGCAATGTGAAACAGGTCAATCAATTCCTCAGATAACATCAGAAGCCCTATGGCCTCCTCCAACTCTTGGAGTTGCCTGATGTCTCATAGGAGCACATATCAATTAATTACAGTGGTTCACTCCCAATGTTATGTGGTTATGATGCTATCCAGGTGGTTTGTGACAAATCAACACAATGTGCTCATTTCCTTTGTGCTTGTTCAACAGATGACACTGTAGCAATGTGTGATGCATTCATAAGCAGAGTTTGGTGCCTACACATTGTTGCAAAGTACATGAAGAGGATGTGGGAGCACTTGAAGATCAAGCAGGCACTGTCAACAGCCCACCACCTTCAAACCAATGGTCAGACAGAGCAGCAAAATCAGGAGTTGGAAATGCACATTTGTGAACTACTACCAAAACAATTGGGTCAATAGGTTGCCATTTGTCAAATTTGCATTCAATAAATGAGTCATCTCAGTGCCTGGGATGTCTGTCAGGGGACTTTCATTGTGTTCTCTGCTCCTCTACACTTTTCTCCAAGTCCTTATGCTATTTTCTAGGATTCCTGGAGCTCACTCTAGACCTCTGGCTCTAGACCTCTGGAGATCTTTAGAGGTCATTTCCTCTGGAGGCAACCTCTGAAACATCCTGCACTTCCCATTTAAGCATTGTCAAAGATTAAGGGTAGCTTTGATCCTTCTGTACATCTGTTTTTATTCCTCTGCTGCTCAATGATGTGCTGTGCATGGCAGCAGAGATCCTTAGACTTGTTCTCTCTGGATTTCCCTCTGCTAAGTGATTTGTTATCACTGTATTGTTTACTACTGTTTCTAATATAACTTTGGATTCCTCTCTGCCAGTTGCATGATTGTGCTGCAACCCCAGAAGGTTGCCCTTACAGCAGAATAAGGTTGCATAGGTGCTGTCATACATGAAGGCTAAGCAGGCCTCCATCTATGTGCTATGTGTTTTTTGATGTGCTAAGGGAATTGGCAGCTTCACCAGCTGGTCCACATTCTTTATGACCTTCAGGCAGAGTTCTTTCCAATTGACCCCACAAAAACAGCTATGCTATCTCTCTGGGACCAAGACCAGTATCGATATAAAGACCTTAGACACGTACATTGACTCATCCTGGGCACCAGTTAAGCAAGCGGCTACCTGAATGGTCTGCAGCTCTGTTTCACCTTTCAGGATGGCCTCCACCCTGTTTTGATGGAGTGTATTGATAGAAAAATAGAAGGGCATCCAGACAACGAATGAATCACTACTTGGTACAAGGGGGCCAAAGACCAGTGGCAACTCATGGAAATCAAACATGAGCTGTGCTGAGCCCCAAGTTGCCCATTGGTCAGCACATACAACACCCTGGCAATCTTTCTCACCATCCCCAGCACTGGCTTTTGCATCCTCAGTGCACTTGGCAATGTGCTCCTTGCACTCAGGTGTCTTAATAGATGTAGATGCCTCCCAGCAACACAAACTGCTACCCTTGCTATGCTGGCATTGCAGAAAACTGAGGCACTTTGCCTGGCACTGTCCACTGAGTATGGAGGTGCTCTACCTCCTAGCCATAGAGCAGGAAGAGCTCCCCTTACACCTCCTGGCTGCTAAGGATACCACCAGAGATTTCTCACCTAATGCATCACCTCTAAGGAAAGACCATGGAGATGCCTCAGCCTTGGTCTTGGAGCAGAATTTTTAGTTAAGCAATGGATGGAAAGTACAATTGCCTGGTGCTAACTGGTTTGCATAGCTGTCTATAGAGAATACCAACACAGATCTCCCTATTGGCCACTCTGAGACTAAACTTGTAAGCACCTCTCCAGACATACAAGATCCCCCTCCACCTTACACAACCCCTCACAAGAGCTACATGTTATCATGCTCCACATGTCAAGATATAACATCGTAAAATAATTGTTGCTGCCAAGATGAGGCATGATGTGGACATAAATGGGTACAAATCACACATGCATCACACTCTTTGCATGTTTTATCTCCTCTTATCTGTTGGAACTAAAGTACTCTGAGAGATATATAAGTCTAAAATCCTCAGTTCAATATACAATATCTGCCCAGTAGCTCTATCAGTACATGTTGTAGTGTTGTGTGTATGAGAATCTGCTCACTCTCAGTCACTGCTGACACCGGAACCTGTTTTTGCCAGAAAAAGTAGCAAAGAAATGTGTCATGCCATTTTTTGTCTACATATTTCTGATGGAAAAGGGATTGAGACAATGAAAAATATCTTTTTCTAAAGCATAAAGTTGCTAAAGAAATGGTATGACACATTTCTTTGTTGCTTCTTCCAGTGGAAACAGGTTCTGGTGCCAGCAGTGAGTTCAATATACGATTGACTGAGGGTGTCCAAGGTATGTTGTCTATATACACTGCTGACACTAGAATCTTTTTTTTTCAGCAGAAAAAGTAGCAAAGAAATGTGTCATGCCATTTTGGGTGTACCTATTACTGATGGTAAAAGGGTTGAAACAATGGTAAATACCTTCTCAGGCAAAAAGTTGCCAAAGAAATGGTATGACACATTTCTTTGTTGCTTTTTCCAGTAGAAACAGGTTCAAGTGCCAGTGTGATATATGTGAAGGGAGTGCATGGCAGATGCAGGAGTCAATGGTGCACTTATTTCTTTGGTAGCCAACATTATCACGAGCAAACAACCACTCCCCTGTCAAAGTACACAGCATACGCATGTTGTTCATGGTGCTTCCCATCACGGTCACCACAGGATGTACATTTCATACTACCGACGCATTCAGATACTCAAATATCAATGGTAGGTGTGCTCTACAAGCGTCTCGTTGTTGGAAGAGCTGCAACACAAGTTGCTTGCAAGGCCAGGGTCAGAGGGAAACTGATTGCTAGTTGTACAAATATACAATTTCCATTTTGATGGAGCAAGCTCAAAAGGCAAAACAATGCATGTACCGGGTATGCGTGAAGGGTTGTAGTCTCCGTACACAGCGCCAGCATGAAGTCTGTTGAGAGTGAGATAGGCCATATACGTCCTGCAGAATAGACATCTATTCATTGTATAGCATGTGTGAGAGTGGTGAATATGCATGACAGAAGAAGATGACGGATACGACAATGCCAACACTAAAACCTACTCCACTGGGGATAGCTAGATGAGGTATGGAATGAAAAGTGTGTGTTGGTGACTGAAATAAGTGCATGTCAACATCAAGATGCACATTGGAGATTTCAATGTGACCACACGTCAACATGAACTTTGTCGCGCCCTCCATGCTCTGCCATGTGAGCATAATTTTTAAGGTTGATAATCAGAGTCGAGAGAGAGAAGGGAAAATCATGTTGAGAGAGAAGCTGCATGCAGGAAGCAGAAGACTACCACCACAAAGGCGCTAACAGAACAGGTGACATGTCAGGGAGCAACATGAATAACTAAAGATAAGAGATATTTGTCTCATTTTAAATTGTTATCTTATCTACTAAAACGTCATCGAATGGAGATGACTTTTCTCCAACTCCAAATTAAATTGGTAAAAATGTCTCATTAGTATACGAATATTTAAAGTCGAGTACTTACAGGGTTCGAGTATCTTTTGATTTTGAACCAAGGTATGTCAAATATGTTTATTATTAATAGATATCTTTTGATCTCGAACCAAGTTCCATTGATCAATTTACTTCCAACTACATCAATATATCATGCTGCGTCAGGTTATGGGCCCCACTGCTAGTGATAACACGTCAGAAACTTTATAATTTCCAAAGCTCAATGGAACTAACTTCAGTGTCTGGTCTAACAACATGAAAGCTGCCTTACAGGCAAAGTTTTTGTGGGGAGTTGTGTCTGGCCATGAACTATGTCCTCCAAAGCCGCCCACGGACTATCCTGAACTTATGGCTATGTCTTGTCCTTCTGATGGACAACCCTCTCGCTCTGTCCAAAAGGAAGGACAGGAGTTGATGGATATATTACAGTCTAAAGGATACTCTGTCTGGGAACTCACTCATGACAGATATGAATGATGGCTTAATAAGGACGATGCAGCCACTGGATTGATTTGAAATGCTATTGAATATACGCTATGTGAATCAGTTGTCGATTTAGACAGCTCAAAGAAGATCTGGGATCATCTTCACAAAGACTACATTAACCAGCAATCTGGTATTAATATTCATTATTATTACCAGCAGCTGTACGTGAAGAAATGGGATGGAAACTCATCCTTAGTAGATCACCTGGGATTCTATATGAACCTCCGTCGACATCTCATTGAAACAGGTCATAAACTTGATGACAATACCATCATTAATGCCATTCTTCTGTCACTGCTGAGAACTGCTACTTGGGAAATAGTAAAACAAAATTTGCTATTTTGTATCAAAATGTCTCTACGGAGTTATTGTCCGTCAATGATTGAATCTCCCACAAAGAAAGCACATCCAATAAAATGTTGGCATTTATTTCGAAAAATAATGCTAATGGAAGTAAAAACAATGTGAAAGATGTTAAAAGGAAGTTCAAGGTGAAGCGTGTACCTAAACCAGATGACATCTGTCACAATTGTGGGGAAAAAGGAGATTGGAGTCCAAAATGTCCCAAACCCAAAAAGAAGAAGAAGATTGGGGATGCCAATATAGCTATAAACAATGGCGGTAGTCAACCTTGAGAAGTTGGAAAGGTTCTCATGGCAACTTGCGACGAACTTCCTTCTGGTTTGCTACTGGATAGTGCGGCGTCATGCCATATGATAGCCAAGAAAAAGTACTTCTTGGCATATCAGGAAACTGAAAACGAGTACGTTTCTGTGGGTGGATTAAACTGAGTTCCTGTTGCAGGCAGAGGATCTATTGGTATGCGTACCTACCTGCCTGAAGGAATGAATGATATCCGACTGGATGATGTCTTGCATATTCCTACACTTGGTGTGAATCTCATAAGCCTTGGATTATTACAACGTGCAGGCATTGCAATCAAGGGATTGCGCTATGGGATCTGCTTAGTCTGGCAAAACAGAGACTTTCTGCATGCAAACCTTATTGGTACCAAGGGGACACTATATCAAATCGAGTGCATGATTACAGGGTATCAAGGGGACAACATTGCTTATATTGCAAGCAAATCCACCATGCGACTCTGGCATCGCCGATTTGGGCATCTTAGTCCTTGCACAATAAAGGGTATGGTTGATCAAATTATGGTTATGGGTTTAAATATTAAAAAACCCAATGAATTTGATTGACTGTGCAGTGGTTGCGTTCAAGGAAAATCGAGTTGTGCACAGCTGCCAGAAGCAAGTAACACTCGATATGAGAAAAATGAACTCCTAGTCATGGACTTAACTGGGCCTATGAACATTGCAACCTGGGATGGATATCTGTATGTGCTAGTCATCATTGAAGTTAGCAAACAATTACCCATCGGAAGACTTCTTAAATGGAAAGAAGAAGTTGGTGATGCCATACGTGAAACTGTTGCTATCCTGGAAAGACAATCAGGACGTCACGTCAAAATCATACAAACTGATAATGGTAATGAATTTGTGAATACTACCATGGCAAAATTCTGCTCGCTGAACGGAATAAAGCACAAAACAACAAATCCTTACACTCCAGAGCAAAATGGTATTGCTGAAAGAGCCATTGCTGTCTTTATAGAAATGACCAGATGCATGCTGCATGGAGCAAAAATGAACTTATGATATTGGGGCGAAGCGTTCATGTATGCTGTATACATACACTCTATATCGCCGACTTCAGCCCTAAATGGGAAAATTCCATACACTGAATGGAGAGGTGATGGGAGAAAACTGGATGTATCTCACCTACGAGTTTTTGGTTCACTTGGATGGGCCCATGTTCCAAAAGAAGTTCATCACGGCAAACTCGAATCAAGAGCTGTGAGAGTTTGAATGCTAGGCTGGTGGACAGACGAAACGAAAGGATATAGGTTGGAACACCTTGAAAACGGAAAACTAATTGCATCTCGCGATGTCCAATTCTATGAGGATGATTCTCCAAGTGAAATAGCACATGTTGACACCAGAATTACTCACTCAACAGCTGAAGAGATTGATAAGTTTGTCAATTCAGCCTTGTACCCTGAAGGCGACAAACCATGACAAATTTTAATTTCCTCACCTTCAAATACAGAAGTGATGACTGAAGAAGATGAATCTGAATATAATTCTGCCGCTGAACAAACTCCCATTCGAGATCTTCAATATCCCACTCCTCCTAGGCCTTCTACTCCTGAACGTTCACCTGCAGAAGTAATAATTCCATCTGCTCCACGAAAATCAGGCAAATGGGATGACTTACCCAAGAGGACTCTTCCTACTTGAGAACGCCGCAAGCCCACAAGTTATCGGCAACTTGAAGGAAACAATGAAACGAGTGGGAGTAAACATACAGCATCTGCTGCTGTATCAGGTCATATGAGGAAGCGATGCAGTGCAAGCAATCTGATGAATGGAAGCAAGCAGTTGATGCCAAATATCAACAATTAGTCCGAAAGGGAGTATTTGAAGAAGCAGACAACTTACCAAATGGAAAAAGGGCGGTTGGAAGCAAAATTGTATTGAAAGAGAAGCTCGATGAAAATGGTAACCATGTTAAGTTCAAGGCTTGTATAGTTGCACAAGGCTTCTCTCAAATACCTGGTATTGACTTCACTGAAACCTTTTCCTCAGTCGCAAAATTTACAACACTCAGAATCTTTTTGACTCTTGCGGCCACCCACATTCGGCTGGGAAATACATCAAATTGACGTCATCGGCGCATACTTAGAGGGAAACTTGGATGAAGAAATTTATATGGTAGCACCTAACAGAATAGGAAAGAAAAAGTACTGGAAATTGCTCAAAGCCATCTATGGCTTGAAGCAAGCTGGTCACAAATGGAAAGAAAAATTACATGATGTGCTTACTAAACTTGGGTTCTATCAAACACAATCTGATGACTGCCTCTATGTCTTACAATCTGGGGATGAAATAATCTTAATGGTCTTGGTCTACGTGGATGACATGGCAGTCGCTGGGAAGAATTTCTGCGAAGTTATTTCATTTAAAAATGATATGTCAAACAATTCTGACATAACAGACTTGGGCAAAATTCATTACATTCTTGGAATTGAGATTATTTGGGATCGATCTACACGGACTATATATATGAATCAATCAACCTATATTGATTCATTACTGAACAGATTTGGAATGGATGCTTGTTCTCCTGTTTCAACGCCCATGGCTACGAATCATCATTTATCCAACTCTCAATCTCCATGTAATCAAGCGGAACTTGACGCCTATAAAAACTATTTGAAAGATATTAATTATCTCTTGTTAGTTGGCTCATTATTATATGCCACGCAGACTAGGCCCGACATTCAATTCTCAGTGGGACTGGTGGCTCAATTTTCGTCGAACCCTGGAATAAACCACTTGTCCGCTTGTAAAAGAATTCCACGATATCTCAAGGGAACTCGTGATTTAATGTTGAGTTTGAGAAAATATGCCAATAAAGAAATAAACTTGGTAGGATGGAGCGACGCCAATTGGGCTCAAGACAGCGATGACCAAAAATCAGTAAGTGGATGGTGCTTGGACATTAATGTGGAAGCAGCATTTCTTGGTCATCTAAAAAGCAACAGACTGTTGCTACGTCTACCGTGGAAGCTGAGTATATCGCTTCGTCGAACGCTATGCGAGAAGCAATCTGGCTTCGATCACTGTTATCCGAACTGAACTTCCCCCAAACAACGGCCACTATAATTCACACAGACAGTGCAGGGAGCATTGCTCTCTCCAGTAACCCGGTTTCACATTCCACGCGCCAAGCATATCGATATACGATATCACTTCATTCGAGAACATATCGCGCGCAATAATATCAAGTTAAAGTTCATTACCACTAAGGAAATGGTAGCGGACATAATGACAAAGGCCCTTCCTCGAGAAGCGTTTTGCAAATGCCGTGATAAACTAGGTATGGTCTATCTGTCATTGACGAGTGGGAGTGTCGGAGAGCAACGTCAATAACTAAAGATAAGAGATATTTGTCTCATTTTAAATTGTTATCTTATCTACTAAAACGTCATCGAATGGAGATGACTTTTCTCCAACTCCAAATTAAATTGGTACTTACTCCAACTATTTAAATATGTCTCATTAGTATACG
>JAGGAQ010006429.1:0-15303 GCA_017657225.1 Termitomyces sp. T69sscA
GAGGTCTCGTACTGGAAGCGCAGAGACACGCGGTGGTGGGGCGGTGAGGAGGGAGCGGGAGCGGGGCGTGGCGAGCGGAGGTTGGCAGCAGTGATGCGCGATCATGATGCGTGATGGGAGGTCTCGGCGCGGGTCGGGGGTGACGGGTGGTGCCGGCGCTGATGTGACGTGATAGCCGAGACCCGGCGCTGATGTGGCGGTCACGGCGGTGATGGCCAGGAGGTGCCGCGAGTGGCGGTGGCTGTGGCGTTGACGGGCGGTGATGGCCGGTGATGGCCGGGGGAGTTGGCTGGGTAGCGGTCCAGGCCCGGGGCAGCTATGGGGGTGGTATTGGGAGCGCTGGAGTCCCGGGGGTTGGTAGTGGGTCGTGACACATGCCTCCACCTCTCTCATCCTTGACCTTCCCTGGCTATGTGTGACCAACCCTTGCATTGACTGGCAAAACCTCACCCTCCACTTTGAGCAACAGGCCACACTCAGCCAAGAGTGATGTCACCACTCCAGACAGCACCACTGATAATCCACAAAGCTCCCTGCAGCTCTGCTTGATGTCCACTCAATAGTCATTTATAATGATCATCCAACTTGGCAACTCACCAAAAGTCTTCACCACCTACTTATAAGCATGCCAGTGGCCCCACTGCAAGCTTGTTAACAATGGAGCCACTGGCATGCTCATAAGTAACTAGCTCAACCTCAACCACAGCCCTCTGAACAAACTACTGGAGCTACAGTTGTTTGATGGGAAGCCCACCACCACTGGGCCTATCACTAAATGACAATGACACTCCAATTCCATTATGCTCAACAATGGTCTATAGTTCCCAGTCCACCGCTTGGTCATGCAGCTCCCAGAGACAACTCCTATCATGTTGGGTCTACTCTGGCTACATGATGTCAACTCCAACATCAACTGGAAGAGCCTTATCATGATGCTCTCTGGTCTTAGTGCATGTCTTACCACCACTGTCCACCTCCACCTACACCCCACTGATAATCCCACCACTGACCACAGCTAGACCAGAGCTATTAGCACTTCCACAGCATCACAGGATAACTCAAAAGAGGAGGAAGACACACTTCCACTCTGGCCCTCCTTAGGCACACCCCCAAAATTTCCCTCCAACTTCCCTCACAACAAGTACAAAGGCTCAAATTGTCATGTCCTGCTGCCTACCTCTGGTACTAAGCTCCAGCCCTGAGGCTCCTACTTCCCCAAATCAGCTCCACAACACCCTGAGAACATGCACTACCTAGGCCACTACACATTGGTCACCCTCAGCACCCCTGGAGGTTGTTTGCTTAATATTACCTTCTCAAAATTGTCTCAAATTTTCTAACCAATCAGAACACACAATGTCTTGTGACCAAGCAGAAGTCCAACCTCAAATTGTGGAAGACCTTTGGCTCCAACAAAAGCTGAATTTGCTGATGGTCACTTTACCACCACCTGAGATATGTAGAGAAGCCTACCAACGTCTTGTCCTTTCTGATACCACCACCCCTTATGAGCTGGTGTTGTTGCTACTTGCTACATGACTTGGGATGCGACATTATTTTTGGCCATAACTGGCTCATCAAATCCTTCATACGCAGCAGAATCTACAGTCTTCTTTTGCAAACTTGCCAATGCCAATGGGTTTGAAGATATTCTTCCCTTCCTCGCCTGCAACAGGATCAATAGATGTATCCAAAAACTTTGCCATTACTATGATATGTTTGGGGCAGAACTGCTTAGAGAAGTCAAAAAATACAAATCCACAGATACAGAATTCTCTGGACCCTGGTACAGGAAGTTTGTTGAGGTTATCCAAGCTGAGATTCAGCTGGATACACCTTTATTCAAACAGATGTTGCTCCATGTGATTGCATTCTGCAAGGAATAGTTCAAAAACAATATCAGATTCAGTGACAAACCAGAGTCCTCATCGCCAGTTTGCCACACTGTTATACACCACCTCAGCGTTACTCAACTCTGGTTTAGAGAACAAGAAGTGTCTTTCTTGTCTAGGATGTCAGCTCAAGAAAATCATGGATTACTTGCACGTCATTTGCCCCATTAAGGTATGATGGAGGTATGGCCAGGACACAAACATAAAGTGGATAACAGATGTAGAGCAGAGTGAAGTGCCTCACACGCTGGCTACAGCAGGAGCCGGGGGAAGGCATCTCGAAGCTATCTTTCAGCAAAATGTTCATCAAACAATTGATGACTATAGGCCTTGGTTCAGAAGGATGGTGTGAGCGGGCCGGTGGAACCAGACCACGGTGGCCATTACAGCTTATAAAAGGCGCATATCTGAATCAATTATTTGATTCAGACACCTGGTTCTATATATACAGTTCCGTGACTATTTCGAACTGCTGTAAGCTGCAGGCTTACAGATGGACTGGAAGTTTCCAGGTTGGAAAGGAGAGGCTTCGAAAACAATAGCTTTTGTTCCATGCATGCACGCCGAGGTTCGCCTCATCCTTGACTTGTTGGGCTCTTTTGGAAACCTGCAAACCTAACATGACGAGACCCTTCCTATAGGATGTGGACAAAGAAGCTGCTTCGCCTGTACTCTGTGGATCGATGAGTTTAATCGTGTTCTCAAAATGAAATGGACAACGCGGCGTAATAATGGCCCTCAATGATATGATTGTACACTCCCTCGTGCAGAAACAATTGTACCTTATGTTGGTGATGAAGGGTACCGCAGGATAAATTTGTACGTTCACCAAGGCACTAAAGATGCAATTGCGGAAGGGATTAGGAAGCAATTTAATGATGCTGTAGAGGATTGCATTGATGACGATTTAGAAGCCTAAGAAATTCACCGTGACACTTTGAAATCTATGGTCCAGTCAACCGTCATATTTGCAACGCTGAATAGAAATAAGATGTGAGCACAATTTTGTGACCTATTTCAGGAACCTCTTGATAGGCGGCGGTTGAGACACCTAAACATGACTGATAGCATTTGGCTGCACGTTCCCGTTCATCGTCCATGACGGCGACCACGCAGAGTTTAACAACGACGCGTGGCCACCTATATACGTAATGGGATAAATTTATTTCTCGTTCCCATGGTTTGCAAGCTCAAGTACTACGAGCACTCCTCGTCTACTTTAACGTGCGTTATTAACGTTGAACGTTGATTGCTGTAGTGCACACTATCCCCAGTGGAAGCTCGATGCAGGGCTGCGCAAGTCCAAGGTCATGTACAGGTATCACATCCAGCACCGCAAGGACTACCGCAAGCTGGCCCCTAACCACTCCTCCCAGCTCACCGTCCCTGGCACAACGCCCTCTGCCACGCCCTCCGCTCCTTTGCCCACCGCGTTTCCCTCCTCCCCACGCAGGACCCCTTCCGCCCTCGCACGGAGCGCCAGATCCTTTCCAAGCTCAGCGACATAGAGCACAAGCTCACCGTCTTCGTGTTCTGCCGCCACAGTCTCGCCATCGTCATGACATGACTAAAATGGCAGAGCGGTGCGTCTCTTCTTCCACCCTCATCTCCCCCTGACCGCCGCGCGCTGGCTGTGAAGTTCACCGAGCAGGGTCACGTACGCGTCGGGCCGAACACTATAACCGACCCCGCGTATCTTGTACCTCGGTGCGTCACCTCTTGTTTCTCTCTACCGTCCGCCAACTGTGTCCCAGACACATGCAGGACTTTGTCACATTAGTCGATGCATTGAAGCTCAAGCGCGCCATCCTCGCATATAACCCTTCTCTTCCCCAAATCCCTGACTCACCACCTACTTGCTCTTTCTAGCTCGACGACTTTGACCTCTTGTGAGAGGACCCGCGGCTCCAGATTACAAGCTAGATTCGGACGTCCAAATCAATCTGATTCCTGTCTGTGAGCAAAACCCGGGGTTTTCTTTCGCAGCGAGTATCCTCGTGAGCCTGATCCCGATAAGCATACTTTACATACTCATTCCGAGCCTTGAACTTGAGCGCCCGTCGTGATAGACAGAACCGTAACCACGTAACCACACAGATGCACCCGTCGCTCATCATCGGCGGGCGCGCACATGCGTAGGCCCAGGCGTCTTATAAGTTTTCCATACTCCCAGGGAAACTGATATGTTAAATGACCGAACCAAACGTAAGGACCAAAAAAAAAGTAAGAAGGAAAGAAAGCGGAAAATATATCATGGATGATGTATCATGTCAACATTGATCCGTACTTTGTGCATCTCAACAATCAACCTGGGGTTTTCTTGGGAGAAAAATGAGAAAAAGAACGAAAATACCTAGATGTGCTGACATCGTGTGCCAGCGGCACTATAAATCGACAAAACACTTGAAAAAAAGAAAGAAAGAAAGAAAGAAAGAACAGCGCGCGGTCGTTTCAACCCGAAGGATTGACTACACGTGTACATGTTCGACTTTCTTTTACTGTCTGCCTGGCAGTACAGCTCTGGATTAAGTATGCATATGCGCACGCTAGTTTCGCAGCGCGAACTCAATATCTAATCATCTTTGATCTCGACAATAGCACATTACATGATTGATTCCCTACCCCCACGATCTTCAATATCCACTACACACACTCAACAGCCGTCGTTGTTCGACACCAAGTGTTTGATGTTCCGGATCGGGCTCGCGATGATGCCTCATTCCTGCGAAAGAGCGAACGAAAGAAAGAAACAAAGGAACAAAAAAAACAAATCAATCACATGATATCACGCACCCATACTTCAATCAACCGGGGTCCTCGTGGACGGCTGTTCCAGGCCGGCACTTCTCATTCTTAAAAAGAAAAAGGGGAGAGGAAGAAAGAAAGAAAGAAAGGGAAAGAAACAGCACACGGTCGTTCCGAGGACTGACTACACGACTTCTTCGCTGCCACTTCCGTCTACCAGTGGAGCTTGGCACGGGTGGTATGAAGGTATAGGGGTATCGCGTCTGCATACGCATACGCGAGTCATTTCAATTCAATTTGGTCGGTTTTACGGGCACCAGCTGTTCATGAGTGGACCTCGCCCCTCCTCCTAAGATCTCAACGGCAACAGTACACGGACACACGATTGATTGAATTACCTTCTCACTCCCCCCCGCCCCACGATTTCCCATACGAACCTTACATGTTCCAGAATCAATCAAACTTTGAACGATGCGACGTTGCATCATCGACACATGATTATCGCTTGCTGTTTGCTTCTTGCTGATTGATACAAGTACAAGTACACCCGGCTTCGACGCAGTGTTTCACTCCAAAGCTGATTGGGGAGATCCGTAGGTGACGATAAAGGACTACTTCACGCATACTTTAGACTGGTGACAAATCTAGACTTGTATCAGTGGAAGGTACGGTTCCGGTCTACGTATACTTACTCGTTAAAGGAAAACAAAAAGGACAAGGAAGTCAAACGGTACGGTGTTAACGTTGTTTCCGTTTCAGACTTAATCACACTCCTGGAGTATGTGTAACGAGCTACTACCCGTGCCTTCGATACGGGCCTAGTATCTCGTCATTCAATGCATCAGGGACTTTTTTTTGAACCCGGAGGAATGAATATTCATTCCCGCCAAATCCCTCTAGAGTGTGTCATATTGGAGACTGGTTAAAATTATGGAACACGTATCTGATAACGTTGCTGGATCGTCTTCTGCAGGGGCATAGGAGAATGGCCACATTCCTTTCTACGGCGGAGACTCAGAAGAAAGAAGAAAAAAAGAAAACGAACAGGCACGTGGCGTTTCCGAAACCGTCACTCGATTTTCTGCTTTGGAGTCATACTGGATGTGTACTTATCGTTTGAATCAGGGAAATCGTGATCTTGTCGGGGGAAATTGCCTGCCGTGTCGTGCGACCACCACAATTGCGAGGCGCACAAAGGTATTGTTTTTAGGTGAAATGCGACACATGCTTGTTGCTACGATGCTAAATTCTGTCGAGAACATACATATGTGTATGCGAGTCGTTTGGGGACTCGGAATATTCTATCTTGGAGTCTTGGACAGCCTCTCCGAATATGTTATGGGGTTTCGGTATGTATGTGTAGCAAGGTCGGACATGCCGGACATGTAATATATTTGTATGCATGCGTGGGTCGCACGGGAGAGGAGGAGAGCGCATTTAGTCGAGTGCCACCCGTCAGGCGACGTGGACGGGGATATGATGAGGTGATGAGATGCTTATCCGGAAAGCCGGGCGTATCAGGAATTGCGATCGTACGTAATTGTGATCATGATTGCGATGTGATGCAATTGGTGTCCGTCGGCCGTCGGTCGTTGGGTCGTGGCTGCGCGCGGCCAGGGATTGTGATGAAGAGATTGTGCATGCATACGGGAATCTGATGTGATCTAGTTAGTGCGCGTCTTCGTCCGTCTGTCGTTGGGGTTCGTAGCGGCGCGAGGCCGAGGATTGTGATACAAACATCGCATCGGACCGTGTGAGCGCAATGCACATTGATGGGGAGCCAAGCGTCTGATAGTCGGCCAGTAGTGGTTGCCTTGTCTGAAAATTGTTCTGATAGGTGAAATTATTATATATAGCCAAATGCAAGTTTCAACTTCACGGGTTTGGGACCGAGTTAAGCGCAGCCAAAGTACAATTTTCGATTCCGAGGTATCTAAATAGATAACAAAGTACGTCACCTTCCAACTTGCGTATGATTGTTGTCACTGCTGTCATTCCAAGGAAAAAGCGAAAATGTGAGAATTACCTTTTTATGACGCCCCGTAAATAGCGCATTCTTTGCGAAAATTTCTACGTTTCCGGACCCGAGGCTACGACATATACCTATTCAGGGCATGAGAAGCGCAATGCATCTCAGAGGATAGCCGGATATATACCCTGTCCCATGAATGCACGGTATGGAGCTACTTTCTAATCTAACAATACAACCGCACAGACGGAACCATGAAAATACAAAACTTTCTGTTCCGAGTCATGTAAGTCCCGGACCTGATCCGCTATTGGGACCACTATTATCTAATTTATCAAAGAAACAAGTACAGATTCCCCATCTAAATGAGCCGAAGCATCAAATTTGCATCAAAATCCGGAAAACATGATATGTAGATCAGAATCTCTGCAATTACATACATCTCCAGAGAAAATTCGGGCACTTGCCCGTCATCAGCTGAGCTGTCAGGCGCCCAAGACCTTGACAACTCCAGAATAATGGTCAAATTTTGGGAGTTCGATGCACGACTCTCTCGAGTGTACGTAACTCCTATATATAAATACTAAGCTTCATCGACCTCGTCACTCATCTTGAAAACTGTTGTTTCTTCACATCACTAATCCGGTACAAAATACTTCTAAAAGATTTGTCAGGTTCGCCTTTGCCATCTGAATCTGAGGTTGATGCATAATCTTCAGAGTGTTTGTGTCTATGTCCCGGCCGCGGGCCCTTGACGCCACTGGCAGAATCCAAGGGTCCAGATAGTCTTTCAACTACACCTTTCGATGCATTGAGTGTTAGAACTTGCAATACGAATGCTAGGTTCGGACCGTCGTCTATACCTAGAATAGTACACCGTAAGTGAGTAGTCCTCAGTGGTGTATAACCAAACTATATTCATGTACCTAGAATAGTACACCGTAAGTGAGTAGTGTAAGTATAAGTCCGTGTGTGTATGAATATTAGTTGACGTACCCTCAGTGGTATATAACCAAACTGAGGGTACTCATGGGTCAGCGTTGTTCTTATAGCACATATTGGACAAAGCAGCTGGTGGCGGTCCTTTTGGCCTCTGACAATGGTGCGTGGTACCTCATCACACCGTCACATCCCAACATTGAGAACTCGCTGAAAGACTTGTTTGCTTCACATTCCTTCTGGATCTATCCTGTCAATGGGACCAATCATGCAGATGTTGCATACACCCCTGTGTGACTTCCGGCTGTGAGATAAGTGACTCTTGTTAACTTGTTGATTTTCTCCATTGTCCAGGTACAAGCAAGACAGCTTCTCTTACTACAACCAATGGGGTGCTGGACTTTGGCATTCGGAGTTGATGTTGACAGGTGCTGGTCTCGGGTTTCCAGGTATACAATCAACCTCAGTTCTGCATGAAGCGTAGTGTTTGCACTCCATTGCTTCATACTCTTCTCATCCCAAGAACTGTTTATGTTTCTCAAGTGGGATTCCGCGTGCTCGTGGTTGAAACTCTGCTTCCTGTTCGACTCTGTTTTCAACTTCTTGATAGTGCAACTACTGGGGACACATGACCAAGTAGTCTGTGGCCACGCTGTACTCTTGGTGGACCTGGCACATCATCCCAAGCGTTTGGAAATTGTCACGACCCACCACCGACCCCCGGGACTCAGTCAGACCCAGCCTGTCAGGTTCCGCTGACCACGGGGGCTCAGTCTACTGGGCAAACACCTTACGTGATGATCACCGTGTACACAGACACAGGGCACCAGGAGGAGCGCGAGGCATAGGAGACCGAAGCGGGGTGGGGGTGGTGTGTGGAGAAGGACCAGTAGCGCCGGTGAGCGAGACGAGTGCCAGGGAGGGTGGAGGACAAGTGCCGGGGGTTGGCGCGAGTCCCAGGGGTGTCAGGTTCTGCTGACCACGGGGGCTCAGTCTACTGGGCGAACACCTTATGGCTAATCACCGTGTACACAAACACAGAGCACCAGGAGGAGCACGAGGCGTAGGAGACCGAAGCGGGGCAGGGGTGGTGCGTGGAAGAGTGCTGGTAGCGCTGGTGGGTGAGACGAGGGCTGGGAGGAGGGAGGATGAGTCCCGGGGGTTGGCGTGAGTCCCAGAGGTGCAAGAGGGTGAGACGAGCGAGCGCCGGTGAGCGAGCGAGTCCCGGGGATCAAGAGATAGTCGGGTGCGGGGACTTAGCGAGTCCCGGGGAAGGAAACAGAACTGGGGAAGTTGGATGACCAAAAGGGGAAAGAGTCGAGATAAGATAACAGGAGATGGGAACGATTAAGTCGAAGAGAAGAGCCAGGAATGGAGAGTCAAGAGAACTTAGAGTGGAAAAGGGAAAAGAGGACAACAAGAATAGATTGGAAGTACGAGACAAGAGGAGACGAGACAGAGAGACGGAATGAGACGAGTATGACAAGAAAAAGAAGCAAGTAAAAGTATCAAGACCAGGATGTGCGAGAAAATGAAACAGAGACAAAACACAACAGACAAGATGGGTTACGGCAATATCAAGACTAGAGTACCTACTTACTACTCTACAACTTATATACTACGCAGTATGTATAGCCCAGGGCTCAGGCCCGGGTTCCAGCAGCGGGTCGTGGCGCTGGGGCTTGGGGTGAGACCCGGGGGCCATGCAGGGCGGGGCAAGATTAAGACATGTTGCATGGCGTGGAGGTTTCGCACTGGAAGCGCAGAGACACGTGGTGGTGGGGTGGTGAGGAGGGAGCGGGAGCGGGGCGTGGCGTGCAGAGGTCGGCAGCAGTGATGCGCAATCATGATGCATGAGGGGGGTCTCAGCGCGGGCCGGGGGTGACGGGTGGTGCCGGCGCTGATGTGGTGTGATAGCCGAGACCCAGCACTGATGTGGCAGTCACAGTGGTGATGGCCGGGGGATGCCACGAGTGGCAGTGGCTATGGTGGCGACGGGCAGTAATGGGTGGTGATGGCCAGGGATGCCGCAGGTGGCGGTGGCTGGTGGTGTCGACGGGCGGTGATGGCTGGTGATGGCCGGGGGAGTTGGCTGGGTAGCAGTCCGGGCCCGGGGCAGTCGTGGGGGTGGTTTTGGGAGGGTTGGAGTCCCGGGGCCGGGGCTGAGTCCTGAAAGTCAGTAGCGGGTCGTGACAGGGGGTGCAAGAGGATGAGACAAGCAAGCGCTGGTGGGCAAGCGAGTCCTGGGGATTAAGAGATAATCAGACGCGGGGACTTAGCAAGTCCCGGGATGGAAGCAGAGCCAGGGAAGTTGAACAGCCAAAAGGGGAAAGAATCAAGATAAGATAACAGGAGATGGGAATGATTAAGTTGCAGAGAAGAGCCGGGAACGGAGAACCAAGAGAATTTAGAGTGGAAAAGAGAAAGGAGAACAACGAGAATAGATTGAGAGTACAAGATGAGTGGAGACGAGACAGAGAGACAAAATGAGACGAGTACAACGAGAGAAGAAGCAAGTAAAAGTAAAGAGACCGGGATGCGCAAGAAAACGAAACAGAGACGAGAACACAACAAACAAGACGGGTTACGGTAATATCAAGACTAGAGTACCTACTTACTACTCTACAGCTTATATACTACGCAGTATGTATGGCCCGGGGCTCAGGCCCGAGTTCCAGCAGCGGGTCGTGGCGCCGGGGCTTGGGGTGAGACCTGGGGGCTGCGCGGGGCAGGGCAAGGTTGAGACATGTTGCGCGGCGTGGAGGTCTCGCACTGGAAACGCAGAGACATGCGGTGGTGGGGTGGTGAGGGGGAGTGGGAGCGAGGCATGGTGTGCGGGGGTCGGGTTGGCAGTGATGCATGATCATGATGCGTGATGGGGGTCTTGGCGTAGGCCGGGGGTGACGGGTGTTGCGAGTGCTGATGTGGTGTGATAGCCAAGACCTGGCGCTGATGTGGCGGTCATGGCAGTGATGGCCAGGGATGCCGCAGGTGGTGGTGGCTGGTGGCGTCAACGGGCAGTGATGGCTGGTGATGGCTGAGGGAGTTGGCCGGGTAGCGGTCCAGGCCCGGGGCGGTCGTGGGGGTGGTTTTGGGAGGGTTGGAGTCCCAGGGCTGGGGCTGAGTCCCAAGGGTTGGTAGCGGGTTGTGACAGTAGGGTTGTATAAATTTCAGCATATATTCTAGCTTCCTTCATTCAGCCTCTCTAAATTGGTAGGGCTTGCCCTGTATTGCTTCTTCTATCCATAGCTGATATAATTTTTCTTTGGCATTTATTATTTCAAATGGATAACTATCATCAAAGTCCTCTGAAGGAGCTAGAGTTACCTCTTCTTCTTCCTCTCCAGAGTCTGATACCAAGCATCTAACTAGCAGATCCTCAAACTCCAAGTCTGACACATTCTGGAGGTCAGAAAGGTTATCATCTGTGACCTCACTTTCTGAGTCCTCATCCAGCTGAAATTGTGTGTCCAAATCAGCTTTTAGAGCAAATGATTACCTACTGAAATGTTCCACTACTATGCAGTTGAAACACTTGTCTGTGGCTCGGTACCCTGCTTCTTTTTCCTTTGAAAGTTTATGCTTATTTTTGTCCCCTCAAAGTCCATTGTAGCCTCCAGCATGAGCCAATTTGCCTTTAAGTTGAGATCCATTCTTATTTGACGTGTTATGGGAGGGGTCAGGATAATTTGATTTGTCATTTCCCTTTCAGTGAAGTTGTTTCAAACTAGCCTCCTGGTTTTTACTAGTTATTCCCTTTATAGTCTCCAATCCATTACCCTGATGAGACTTGGATTTCTGAATGCTTTCATTCCACTAGGACCCCTTGTCATCCCAATCTAGAGAGTCCACATTTTCAACATAAGTAGCTTTCTCTATGACCTCATCCCAACTAGAGGTCTCAGGGTTTAACCCCATTAAATATAGCCTTTTTTGGATGCCTTTTCTGAAACCGTTGAATAGTTTGACAGTCTATTCCCTTTTATTAATGTGCCTAACCATGGTGAACAATTCTTCCAATCCAGCCATATAATCCCTCACTGTGAGTTTCCCTTGTGAGTAATTCTTGAGGGTTTCTCTTTGTTCATATGAGAAATCTAACAGAAAACATTTATTGAACAGTCCAGTAAGGAATCTATTCAGAGACCATTCTTCTGGGGCTCAAAATGCTACTCTGGAGTAGTATGTCCATGTATGGCCCTTTAAAAAGTTGGATATAGTGAGGATATGATGATCCCTTAGTACATATCCAAAATTGAGATAGAAAGCACTCTGTGTCATGAACTGTTGGAAGGCTTTGAGATTAGTTTCACCATTGTATTTCTCAGGAGGCATTGGCTTAATTAAAGTTTGGTATACTTGTTCTCTCTTAGCCTTCTGGACCTTAGATTGAACCTCTATCTCATCCCCACTGTCATATTCTGAGGATGATTTCTGTTCCAATTCTAGGTCTCTGTCTTCCCTGATTTGTCTGAAGGTCTGGCCCAGTGCACTATTTTCTCCAATATAGGTGCTGGATCGATTTTTGTCATCCAATCTTTTTATCTTTCCCTTTCACGCCTTGGGTTTATAGGAAGTGACTCAGTTGATAAGCTTTTTGAGCTCATTGGATATGGCTTCTGATGGCCCTCTCTGTGTATGTGCCCTTTCTTTCTTTTTCAATTTTTCTTTCTGCAACCTTTTCTTCAATAGTACCAATTGTGCTTCTAATTTGGCAATCCTGTTCTTTGATTGAGGGTTTTTACAACATCTTGCATCCTCTTCTGAATTGGTTTCATCCTCTGACCCATCGTCTCTGGACTCTTCCACATCAGGCTTGTACTCAGGATCTGAGTCTTCCTCTGTTTCATCATGACCTCTCTTCTTTTGCTGTTTATAACTGTTCAATAGTTGTTCCTGTATGTTGGGGTTCAATTCAAGGTCATTTTTTGGGTTTAATTGACGCCATCTCAGGGGTCTATTCTCTTTCCCTTCTAATTCGAAGTTTTTCCTTTGCCTGTGTAAGTACCATCACTATGGATGTTTAACACTCTATTATAGTCATTTACTGTTAGGAGACTTCCATTCAACTTCCATTTTCAGCACTTCACTACACCCTGCCCACCTTCTATGCCACTCTCCAAGACTCCTGAGGCTTGCTCTAGACCTTTGGAGATTGCCAGAGGTCATTTCCTTTTTAGGAAACCCACACTCCCTGTTTAAGCATTATCCAAGATTAAGGTTAGCTCCGGTCATCTGGACAGTCGTTCTCATGCCTCTACCACTTGCTGCACTAAGCAGTGGGAATCCTTAGACTTTTTCTCTTTGGATTTCCCTCTGCTAGGTGATTAGTGACTATTGTATTGTGATTATTGTGCCTAATATAACTTTGGATTTCCTTCTGCTAGTTGTGTGATTAAGCTGCAACTCCTGGAGGTTGCCTTTACAGCAGAACAAGCTCTTAACTCTTGTCTGGAAGCCCTTCATAGCTTGCCAGGATTTTTTAAGCTCCTATTTGTTGCTTCTCCACCAGGCTTAAACACCCACAGAACTCTATGTCTCAGTTTGTCAATCCAGACACTCTTCTGAATGCTCCGGCTCCTCAGGATAAGGCCTGGACTTGCTTGCTACACCTAGAGACACAGGTGCAACTGATCCAAGCTTCACTTATCCACCATACAACTGAACTCTCCACCCTCTGCAAGACTACTGATTACATCTCCCAGTCCCTCCAGGCACTGCTAGAGTGCCTACCCCCTATCACTGCACAGCTTCCAGTGGCAGAGCCCTCTCCAGCAGCCCCAGCAGTTCCACCAGTAGCTTTGGCAGCTTTGGCAGGTCTCTGAGTGCAGATACCATGCCTGGCACTCTCAGATATGTATGATGGCAACCACACCTCCAGGGAGCATTTAAAGATAGCTTGGGTGCTGTCCTACATGAAGGCCAGGCAGGCCTCCACTTATGCATTGCATGTACTCTGACATCCTGGAGGTGTTGGGAGCTTTACAGACTGGGTGGCCTTCAAAAAGGATTTCTAGGGAGAGTTCTTCTCAATTGATCCTGCAAAGTCCACTGCACTAGCGCTATGCAACAGAGAGCAGTACAGGCAGGAAAAGCGGATGCTGGATGAGTATAATCACTCCTTCTGGGTGTTAGTCAAGTAAGTGGCCTACCCAGATGGTTTTCAGCTGTATCTTACATTTCAAGACAGCCTACACTCTGCCTTAATGGAGCACATCAACAACCTTGCTGAGGGCTGCCTGAACAATGAGCAGATTGCCTCCTGGTACAAGGTGGCCTGGTGATGATGCTCAAAATTGTACCAAGTGGTGTCTGAGTAGGCAGTCACAAGGCATGTAGCGCCAGGCTCGCTAATTGAAGTGAGCCAGGCAGGGTCCCAGAAGACAGGTTAGTGGAGGGCAGCAGTAAAGAAGTGGTAAGGGGAGGCTTAGTGTAGTCGCCAAGTATATGAGGCTTGCTGCAGTTGCAAGGTGTATAACTGACTAATACACTGGCATACTTTCAGTGGTGAGACAAGGACACCATACAAAAGTGCTCTTGGCATAGAGTAAACTTAAAGGAGGCAAAATTGAGCTCTGAGGCCCAAGCGTAAGAGGTAATGGTGAAGGTAACTTGTTATTTGCAGGCTATAAGTATAGTATATATAGTAATATGGGGGCTTTGCAAAAAGGCTGAAAACTGTAAGCCGCAATAAAAATGTTGAAAACGGTAGACGTACCTCGTAAGACAAACCATTGAACCTACACCAATGGCGGGAGACACCACGTCAATAAGAAAGAAGTCAAAAATAAGGCTGATGCCAAAAGGTGGATGCCGAGTGATGAGATCACAAACCCATAACGACATCATAACCTCAACGTTCTAGACAGGTGGCTGTGCTCAGTGATGACCAGCATCATGGATCAGTGCTCCGAAATGACATCACAATCTTAGGATTAACCTGACAGGTGGCTGTGCCCGGTGATGGCCGCCATCATGGATCACTGATCTGGTGATGGGACATCAAACCAACCAATGAACCTCTGTTAATCGTATCTACCGACTACCATCATGACCCACATGTACTCACAGACAGACCACCCCAATGCCATGCACACGAGCCCATAGGAGGGATGGACAGAGGACGAGGGAGGGCCGACTGGCTGAGACAGAGCCGGAGGAATGGTCTTTTGCCAGACTAAGGCTAAACCATTCCTCCGGAGGGTCTGAACACGCCAAGATGGCGGCGGTGCCCTGGGTATACAAGGACAGCGGCGGAATCACGTGGACTGTGCCTGGTCTGTGCGCATCGTCGAGGGGTATAAAAGGGAAGGATATTGGGGGAAGCCAGGCAAGCAACTAGCTGCCACAGCATGGGATCCCCAGCGAGCAGATTCTTAGGCTCAGGAGCAGTAGTTAGTCTTCTTGGGAATAACTAGTTTCATTTGGGAATTTGATTGGGTTCGACTGCATTCCACTCTAGTGTGAATTAAAGACCTTTTTAAAAACCGAATACACTATATTGTCTTCACTACTTAAAAGTGCGCGCACGTGTAACGTAGCCCGACGCAACTAAGTGAATAAGATTATCTTAATTGGATTAGATTATCTATTGATAAGATAAGATAATATAATCTCGAAATAAGAAATAATCACATTTTGCATCATCTGGAGCCCACCGCGAGGGGCTTTTGTTGCACAAACACACACTTTTAGGTCTCCATGAGGAGTCCACCCAAACAAAAGAAACATTAGTTTCGCACCACCTGGGTCTTGGCC
>JAGGAQ010006430.1:0-15266 GCA_017657225.1 Termitomyces sp. T69sscA
GCTGCTGGAACCCGGGCCTGACCCCTGGGCCATACGTACCACGTAGTATATAAGGCGCAGAGTAGTTAGTAGGTACTCTAGTCTTGATATTACATTAACATAATGTAACGTGATCCCCGTCTTGTCTGTTTGTGTTCGCCTCTGTTTCGTCTCTCTCGTGCCCCGGTTTTCCTTACTTTACTGCTTCTTTTCTCGTACTCGCCTCGTTTCAACTATCTCTCTCGTCTCAACTCGTCTCGTATCTCTCAATCTAATCTCGTTGTCCTCTTCTCCCTTTCCCACTCTAAGTTCCCTTGACTCTACGTTCCTGGCTCTCTTCTTTTCGACTTAATCATTTCCATCTCCCGCTATCTTATCTCAACTCTTTCCCCGTTTGGCTATTCGACTTCCCCAGCTTTGCTTCTATCCCCGGGACTCGCTAAGTCCCTCATCTGCTTTTCTTTTGACCCCCGGGACTCGCTCGCTCCCGGCGCTCGCTCGTCTCGTTCTTTTGCACCCCCGGGACTCGCGCCAACCCCTGGCACTCGTTCTTCCCCCTCCCCGGCACTCGTCTCACCCACCGGCACTCCCGGCGCTCCTCTACGCACCTTCCCCCACCCCGCTTTGGTCTCCTACGCCTCGCGCTACTCCCGGTGCTCTGTGTTCGTGCACGGTGAATTGCCGTAAGGTGGATTCACCCAGTAGACTGAGCCCCCGAGGTCAGCGGAACCTGACAGCTTCGTTTGTGCCGCACAACATGCATCAACCCCTGCTGCTGCCTTGCACAATCCCCGGGCTTCATCTCAAGTTCCAGCACTGTGACTCATCACCAGGACCCAGACCTGTACTCCAGGGCCTACATACCATTACAGTATATACGTTGTAGAGTACCAACTAGTATTCTAGTCATGATATTGCTGTACTTCTTGTTTCTAGTTTCATGTTTTGTCTCTGTCTCTTAGTTTTGCATGCCCCGGTTTCTATTTTTTGACTTAATTCTTTTTTTGTATTGTACTTGTCTGCATAGGAGACTGGGGCAGGGCCAGGGATGTGAGCAGCGGTAGAGTGAGGGATCACCGGTCACACCAGGGCAGGATATGAGTGCCAAGAATGGGGAAGGGGGGTGGAAGACAAGTGCCAGGGTAGGCGTGAGTCCCAGGGATGTGAGGAAAGAGGAGGAAATGAGCGCTGGTGCACAAGTGAGTCCTGAGGCTGATGAATAGAGAGCTGGGGTGAGTGCAGGGACTTGGCAAGTTCTGGGATCAAAGGCAGGAGGTGTGGAGATCTAAGTGAGCCAAAAAAAGGAAGAGTTGAGATAAGATAGAGGGAAAGGGAAATGGAATAAGTTGAGGCAAAGTCGAGAAAAAAGAGAAGAGAGACAAGACTGAGAGACTTGAGGCAAAGGACAAGAGATGAAGCAGAGATAGATTGAGAGTACAAGACAAGTAAGATGAGTGGAGATGAGATGATATGCCTGCACTCTTGACAGTACCAATGCATGTGTGGACATTGTGTGCGCCATGTAAGGATTTGCCCAGTGGACTGAGCCCCTGTGGTCAGTGTAACCTGACAGTTGAGGGCTGAGAAGATTGTCCTGGTGGGCATGAATGGCTGTCTATAGTGGTATCAGGCCATGAAGAAACGTTGCAATAGTTGCGACTGACTCAAAGGTCACAGGTACATGACAGTGAAGGACAAGGCCAAGAACCTGGCCCCAGTGGCCAGCCTACCGGCAAGTTTGGCCAGCAATAATGATGATGGAGAAAGAGTTCCAAGGAACTCTGGAAAGGAGGGATGTGCTAGACCAGCCAAAAGTGGCTGGCATAACGGTGGTGAAGAAGGCTTGTGCAAAATGAGTAAGTCAGAATTATTGGAGTGTCAACCGACAAGCTCCAGAGTGAAGGTTGGGGACCTCGTAACAGATGAGGTCAAAGAGAAACAACAAAGTGCTGCAAGTAGGGTGGAAATGACTAACAGTGTAAGATCCTTTTGAGATTGACCCATGCCACCACCCGACATGCAATGGGCATACAACCTGTGTATGCTGTCAGAGTGGAATGAGGTGGTAGCCTCAATGGTGGCTCAGAGGTGGGCTGGGTTGTATCAACCCAGTGAAGAAGTGTATTGCTAACCTTGTGCAGACAAGATATCAGAACCATTGGATATAATGTTTGATGGAAAGTCGCTAAAAGCAAGGAGCGTGCAGGGGTCAGTGAAGTTGACGGTATCAAAGCCTCCTCTGAGGCTGAGGATGGAAGATACTGGAGAAGCACATTTGCATGCGCTTTGAGACCAATTTGAACCTGTGGCTCAACCATGCCAGAAGCACATGAATAGAGGAAAGGTGAAGGCTCAGTGCCTATTGGATGATGAAATTCTGTGGTTGCACCAGCAATGGCAGCAGGAATTTGTGGATATTGTCAATGGGACAAAGAAGGAGCTTTCTCCATGGAGGGAAGTAAACCACAAGATCAATCTCATAGATGAGAATAAGCAGTATAAGTATCACTTGCCTCGCTGTCCACAAGCTCGACAAGAGCAGCTTTATAATAAGATGAATTGTTATATCAATGCTAAGTGGTGGAAGCCAAGGTCAGCAATGCAGGCAGCACCCTTGCTGTGCATTCCCAAGAAAGATGGGATGTTACGGACAGCCCTGGATGTGCAACAGCACAAAATAACACCATCAAGAATGTGACACCACTTCCAGACCAGAAAGCTATTTGCAAGGATGTCACAAAAGCTAGGTATAGGTCAAAAATTGACTTGACAGATGCTTATGAGCAGGTGCACATACATGTACAAGACATTCCAAAAACGGTGTTTGTGTCCCTAATGGGGACCTTTGTCAGTAATATTATGCAAATTGGCAATTGCAATGCACCAGCAACGTTTCAGAGGCTAATGACGTCCATATTCCAGGACATCATTGGAAAGTTCATGCATGTCTATTTAGACAATATCTTTATCTTTTCCGACTCCATAGAGGAGCATGAGCAGCACTTACAAGTCATATTCAAATGACTGCATAAAGCAAGCTTATACCTCAAATAGAAAAAGTGTGAGCCATATGCACCCAGTATTGATTGCTTAGGACACATCATAGACATGCAGGGTATTCACCCAGACTCAGATAAACTTGATCGTATTCAAGAGTGGCAAATGCCACGTAATTACAATGATATCCAATGTTTTGTTGGACTAGTAAATTACATTGGTAACTTTTTACCAGATGTTACAGCTTACACTAGCCCTCTCATGGCCATGACCCAGAATGGGTCTCCATTTCATTGGCAACCACTACACCAGCAGTGCTTCAAAATGATCAAACAGATCTGTGCCAAAACACCAATTATCTGGCCAATTGATCTGCATCTTGACAAGCCTATATGGCTCATTTGTGATGCATCAAAAACGGGCATGGGGGTCATGTTTGGCCAAGGAAAGACCTGGCAAACCTGCAGACCTGCAGGATTTATGTTGTGCAAGTTCACAACCACGCAACAGAACTATGCAGTGCACAAGTTGGAAACACTCGTGATCCTAGAAGCCCTCCTCAAATGGAAGGATAAATTGATGGGATATAAGATCCATATTATTGCAAATTATAAGGCCTTGGAGTTTTTCAAGGCTCAAGTGCACTTGTTGCCGCAACAGCACCAATGGATTGACTATATGTCACAATACCAGTATGACATAATGTATGTCAAAGCTGAATAAGGTCACAGACTGTCTGTTGTGATATTTTGAAAGTGATATGTGCAAGAATGTCCATGATGTCCATGACTTTGTCCAAGCAGACAAAAGAATTGACCCCAAGGGTAAAAATCTGCCTTTGCATTGGTTCCAGGAAATAGTGGAACATCACATTGAAATTTGAGCTATGCAGGCTCGTGAGGTATGCCATAGCAAACAGCTCAAGGAGCAAGTAGAAGCACAAGACCTTGAAGCTCAAGGTCTTGCAAAAGCGGAGCTGGCCAATGTGCAGCCCGTAGTACAGGCATTGCCTGAGGAGGACAACCTGACCATAGGACAGGCGCTAGAGATGGCTGATCCTAGGCCTGGAGGCGGTGATCCAGGAGATGTGCAGTTGTGTGCCCATATTTGACAAGGATACTCGCAGAACACCCTGTTTGTTGAAATACTCAACAAACCAACAGAGCACCCATGCTTTGTCATCGAACAGAAACTCATTTATATGAGGAGTTCCACAGGCACGAAGGTACTATGCATTCCATGTGAGAGTTCATTAATCACAACAATACTGGAACAAGCCCATAGCATTGTTGGGCACTTCGGATATCAGAAGACGCGTGACTACATACATCAATCATATTGGTGGTCACAGATGGCCAAGGAAACAAGTCAGTTTTGTGCAACATGCCAAACATGTCATTGTTCAACGACCTCAAACCAGAAACCAGCTGGGAAGCTGCATTTGCTTCCTGTCCCAGTGAAACCCTGGGACTCTATTGGGATGGACTTTGTTGGACCCTTCCCTGAATCACACAGTTTCAACTACCTTTGGATAGTCATATGCAGTATGACCAGTATGGTCCATCTTATCCCAGTGAATATGACGATGAAAGCATCAGAGCTGTCCTGGATCTATCTCAAAGAGATAGTATGCCTATATGGCCTACCCAGCTCAATTGTTAGTGATCAAGATTCTAAGTTTACTTCCAGGTGGTGGAAGGAGCTGCATAAGCTGCTCAAGGCAAAGTTGCTCATGTCAACTTCATTCCATCTGCAGACAGATGGACAGACAGAGCATGCAAACTGAAATGTTGCACAAATATTCAGAGCATTTGTTTATCCTGATCAGGACTGGGTAGATTGTATCCCACTAGTAGAATTTGCAATCAATGGGAGTATGTCTGAAATGACAGGATATGCACCCTTTGTGCTCAACAATGGCTATATGCCATTGATGATCAAGGAACTTTGTATGGACAAAGTGATTCATTGTGGGATCAAAGACTTGGCGCAGAATGCGCTGATGAACTTGGCAACTGCCCATGATGCAATTATTGAGGCGCACATCTTTCAGATACGCCATGCTAATAATTGCCGGACAATGAGCCAGCAATCAAAAAGGGTAGTTTGGTGTACTTGTCCACCAAGAACTTGAATTTGCCCAAGGGATGGGCAACTAAACTGTGTCCAAAGTGGGTAGAACTATATAAGGTCCTGGAGGCTGAGCCTACTACTTCAAATTATGTGCTGGAATTGCCCACAGCATTGCAGGCATGACACATTGTGCTGAGGTTTCATGTGTTGCTGCTGCAACTGTATCTGGCAAATAAGGACATGCTGTTTCTGAACTATGTGACACCTGAACCATATGATTTTGGTGCAGCTGACAGCCGGGAATGGTTTGTAAATAACCTTATAGGTCATTGGTGGATGCAATTGGGGCACCTCAAATTTGAAGTGAGATGGAGTTCAGGAGACACCACATGGGAGCCCCTTGAAAACTGTAAATTGCTTGCAGCAATGGATAGGTATTTGGAATTCCAAGGCGTTAAACACCCTCATTAGCTTGCATAACATGCATAGGGTATGCAGAGGCCATAATGTGGTCAAGTCTAGATAGTGGCCATGTGTGGAGGTCAGGTGATCATAGCGACAGCTGATGCCACATGCCATGTGGCTGAAACTTTGTAGGTGTTTGTCCACAGAGTGGACTTTGGAGATTTTTTGTTGCCCACTTTTCCTTGTCCCTGACATGTAGTAGACATGCAGACTTGGAGTAGAAATGGCCTCTTGGAGCCCTTACAAGCCTGAACAGAGCTTGCAGAGCTCTAGAAGGAGGGGAGACCCATACAGGGTCAAACCACACATGTATCAGCATCTAACATAGTGATAGCACCTAACATACTGACAAGCTTTTCCCAAAATGTGGCTGCGGCCTACCCAGGCCATGAGGAGCTGCTGTCTTATGAAATGCCCCTCCATTCCTGAATGGAGGTGGACAAGGAGAAAGGGTGCTATGAGTGCCAATTCACAGATGTGTGCCACAAGCACCAGCCAGTACTAAGCCTTTGGCAGGCACCGGTGATGACATATGCATATGCTGTGGCGCTGGCAGTAATGAGGGAAGTTGCACCTCAAGCGCAATATGGAATGGGCATGAAAGTGCTGCTGCAACATCTAGAGGCAGCGGAGCAACCAGTGCCTCCTACAGCATTGTTCCAGCAAGACAATCTTGTGTAATGGTGATGGAAGGTATGCTCAATCAGATTGAGCTGATGTAGAGACAGCATATTTCTGCACTGGAACAAATTGACCATGCTACAAAGCGCAAGCTGTTGTCTCTTGAGGAGATGGTTGGCAAGCCAAAATAGGCCAGACAGGCGACCACGGCTGACTGATGTGGCAAGGGCAGGAGTGCCCACCACAAATTGGTTGGTGCCACAGGTGGCACATCCCTGAACAGGCCTGTGCAGCCTACAGCTGCCTCAATGAGTTCTGCGTTGCCAGTGGTAATGCCTGTGCAGCCTACAGCTGCCTTTACTGGACAAGCAGTGTTATTGCCCATGCCTGCATGGCCTGTTGCTGCCTCTGCAGGGCAATTGACAGTTGCCACCTCAGCTTCTGTGGCCTTGACAGCACCAAAAGCACCAGGAGTGCAAAGGGCAATGGATGAGGAGATGGTGCTTGTGGAAGCAGGGGGTGCAGTACTCCCATCAAAAGAAACAGCGAGCCTGCCTAGGCATGGGCCCCCAGCTGTGAATCAGGCCCTGGATGCACTGGGGGCTCCCAAACTCATCAGAAGCAAAAGCTGCCCTTCACTGTGTCACAACTAGAGATTCTAGACTTTCCAGCAAACATTCCAGAGTGGGCAGAGGCTGCCCAAATGTTATTCATGAAGGCCATGGTATTTTTGGCCCCTCCAGAGCAAGTAGTAGTAGTGGTCCATGCCCACTGATCTGCACACACCTGTGCAGTATGACAGGATTGTGGCCACCATGGCTGCCAAAAAAGACAAACATTGTGAGGCACCCCCATTGACAACAACAGCAACTATGGAGAGTTGCAGTCTGAGGAGGAGGAGGAGGAAGAGGAGGGTGAAACACCCACACAGCATTAAAAAGATCATCAAGAAAAAGGCAAACAAGGCCAAGGCAGTAGCTGCTCTAGCACACCAAGTGCAGAACGACTTCTCTGGCTGCATCCCCAATGGGTTGGAGGTGAAAATTTGGGGGCCGCTCGATGTTGAGCGGCTCAACTCATGTTTCCATGGGGCTATTGGCCCCTGTTGTTATTACTCATACCAGACAAACACTGTGCTCATCAGCGCCAAGGCCAATTGGGCGGCCGCCTTTGAATTCAGTAGTGGCCAGCAGGCCAAGATCCTTGGCACAATGGTCTACAAATTTGCCTGTTGTGGATTTCTCAGCACACCGTTTGAGTTGAAACAGCTTCATAAGTACTATGTGAATTCCCACATACCGTGTCATGACCATGCTGTTGCATACATGTTGCTTACCAAACTCCATGAGTTTGTGCACAAGTGCAATGTGTCTTTGCAGGACCGCACAATGAGATTGTTGTGCAATGATCCTGGGTACCAGGATATGGTCAACTCAATGCAAGGACCGGAGGACCTTCTGCTGGCCAAGCATCGCCAGATTCTATCATGCTTCCTGCACATTAAGGAAGATGGGACTTCTGCTCTGTGCATAATGCACATGCCTGACCCAGACATGCCATCTGACTTTGAACGGCTAGCATGATATGCGCTTATCTTTGGCAGACTAGAAATGGAGAATACCTGGCAAAGCATTGTAGTTGACTATGCCTACCACATGCATTGGCATACCCTATTTGGGTTTGCCCTCTGTCAGGCCCTCTGCACCAACAGCACAGGAAAGACAACGCTGGTCCACCAGCTAGCACTTGTTATGGTGCAGCTGGGATTGTATCATGAGGCAGTGGATGCCTTTCATAAAGTCTACAAAAAATCCTTCAAGGGCCAATGCAGGGCCCAAGTCAGCATTTTCCAGGTTTGCATACCAGATGATCAGATATGGAACTTCTCTGATGATGATGTGCTTTGCATCTTATTATACAACTGTATCCCAGTCAAGTGGGTCAACCACGCCTATACCTATGGCATGGTCTACTTGGAACAGCAGTTCCATCACCTCACAATGTCCTTGGACATCTTTCAAGAGGTTAATGATGAGCGCTTGGAGCGTCTTGAAGTGTATGGGACACTCACGGCTATCCCTCAATGGGACGGATGGTGCAAGATGAGTGAGGAGGACTATTATGGCCTCCTATTCAAGCGCACCAAAGAGAGCATGTTGGTCCTGTTCCCTGAGGCTATCAGCCTCTACTATTATATTGGGATGGACCCAAATGTGGGTCAGCTCTGGAAACGGATGCCGGCACATGGTACAATGCCTTCTATTGGGGCTGCAACTAACATCGCACTAACTGATTGTGAAATGGTAGATGCAACTGCTGCAGGGGGTTCCATGACCCCACCAAAGAAGGACTCCAAGCCCCTTCCCTCCATGATTAACGTCGCAACTGGAGAGGAAGTAAAGACAACAGACATGGGCAGAGATCCACTGAACACATAAAATGGGCTGAAAAGCCCTTGTTAATGTTATATAGTTGAGGTAACATCAAGTTATACACCCAAAACGTTTTACTGACACATGTCATGCTTTGCAGCACATAGATCACTTAATAATGTAATATCTGTACACCATGTAATATACGGTGTCATTCAATGCCAGATTTTGGACTCTATCATGCACTATTGGTGCCTCTAAGTGCATCAGCTTGAGCATTAGTACTCAATTGAGTACATGGAACAAACTAAGTGAGCTTATATTGAGCAGCATATCTGCTCAAATGGACATCTATTGTCACCCATTGCAATGCAGAGATAAATAATTGATTATGACTACGAGCACAGTTATGATACAACAAACCCTGTATAACACCAGGATGAGTTTACTGAGTGTAGACCATACAACAGTCTAAAGAGGGGGTGTGTAACCCACAAGGTTACTTGTACCATATCAATTGCACTCACTGCACATATTGTAGCATATTTGGACACTGACACGTGCCTTTGATGCGCATCCATAGATTATGTAAGACAATATCTTGTATCCATGACATACTTAGTCAAATCCAATATTTGGTCTGATTCAGTTACTGTGTGAAGCACGCAAGATTGTTCTAGCTGTAGCCACTGGCTACAGGTCTCCTAGTTTTCAACTTCATTTACTTTGCCTTCTATGGACTCATCTCATTTCCTACTCATCTCATAATGTATCATTACTCTCATCTCTACTTGACTTGTATTTCCTCTCTAATCTACTCACTGCTTCTACCTCTCTCTCTCTCTCTCTGCCTCAAGATTCCAAGTTCCTCTTGCTTCATCTTTGTCTCCTGTCCTCATCTCCACTTCATTCTATCTCTTGCCGTGACTCTATCCCATCTTGGCTTGACTAGATCCTCATACCCTCATCTCTGATCCTAGACTTGCTAAGCCTCTGTTACTCACCTTGTTTCCTAGATCTCCAGCCCCAGGACTTGCTACCAGCCCTAGAACTGATTCTCCATCCTTCCTTGACACTCCCAGCACCTGCCCTTGCACCCTTTGCCTCAGACATGACTGGTGCTCCCCACCTATTGTTTACTCACTTCCCTAGTCCCATCTCTTGGTCTCGTATGCTCTGCACTCATCAACAGTACTTGCTGTGCATGTGGACATCATGTTTGCCACATAAGGAATTGCCTAGTGGTTTGAGCCCCTGTGGTCAGCAGAACCTGACAGACTTGCTTTTCTCTTTTTGCTCATCTCTGGCATCTAACCAACTCCATGATCACCATCTTCAGAACTTATGTGCCCCTGGCACTTGTCTCTTGCTTGCTCTTGACCCTTGGTGCTCACTCCTCACACACACTACACCCCTGAAGTGCCTGGCACTCCTTGCACATAGTCTCATGATGCTCCTTGATTCCTAACCACCATCATCCCTTTTGGGGTCCTGGTAGTTTTGAGTTTGTAGTTGCATAATTCTAGTTGTGCAAGTTCCTATTGCTTCTCTCTAAGACACCTGGAAATCTCTATCTGCTTCTCTATCAATCTCCTCTATCTTCTGCCAGCCCAACGATGTCTTTGACCTTGAAGATGTTGTCTAGGCTACCCCTGGCAGGACTCCAGAACAAGTGCACCCTCTTCTGACCCACTCTGACCTCAAGTCCCTTATGGCTTTGGACACCAGCCCACTTAAATCACTCAACAACGCACGTAAGTGGCTCAAATTGAAAGGCTGGATCCTAGCCGGTGATCACTATGACCACACCCACCTCATCACTATCCTTGCCACCGTTGCCCTCACATCCAAACACCCAGAGCTGAAAACCATGTTGATAGCTGTTGCCTTCCTCCTGGGGGTGAACATCAGTGACCACATCTTGGAAACATTAGCTGAAGCAGTTGCCTCCAAAGCCAGCTAGAAGGTCACTGGTCTGGTTGAGAAACTTGGCTCCACAGCCGACTTCTTGGCTGCCAGTGATGCCAAATGCGCTGAGACTACACTCACACTGCAGGCAACTGCTAGTGCTTTGGAGTCAATGGACAGCTCGCTGGGCACATTGGCGCCCAAACTTGTGAGCCCACCCTCTGCACCCTCTGCAGGCCCCACCTGGGCTTCCATCGCTAAGGCACCCCCAATGACCACCACCTCCCTCTCCCAAGCCCATCAAAAACTGGACAGCCTCCTCTCCATGCAAGAACTTACCAATGTCCAACAGTGTTTGCTTTGTGATGTGCACACAGTGCTCATATGCTTCAACCCCCTTGATGCTAATGCCCCCAAATATTTTTCCGCCACTGGCATATCAAAGTTCTGGGACAGGCTCAACAAACTCCTTGACTGCCTCGACCTCAAAGCTACCACTATATGCCAAGAGGACTGGAAAGTGGATTTTGTGACTCCCAACATGCATCATTGGCCTCAAGACAATCAGTGACAGTGCATATGTAACTGAGCTTGATACTGCTGACTCTGCCATCAGATTCTGAGGCTACGCTGCCTCAGAATGGATGCTATTCAAGGACATATTTGGGGCAGGGGTAGACATGGTTGAGAAATCCTTCAACCTCATTGCACAGTTTGTACCGTACTCAGGTTCATTCAAATTTGACAACATCTCCTGCCTGCACACGATTGAACTTGAAAACAACCTGCACTCTGACACGATAACCTCTGCACTCTGGCTCAAACACCCCAAACCATGCTCCCCATACCAATCGGTTGCCTCACTCAAGATCTCCTGCAACAACATCCACACAGCCAATGACCTTATCCAGAAATGCATCTTCATATGTGGCTGACAAGTTGCCATCCACAAAGACATTCACAAACTGACCCAATGCAACAACTGCCAGCTCTATAGACACATTGGACATTACTGCAAGGTGGAAGCACATTGCACCAACTGTGCAAGCAGCGCCACACAGCTGCTGCCTGCATGGTGGTCAAGCACAGGTGTGTATTGTGTGGCACTGACTCAACTCATGCCAGCTCAGACTGCAACTGCCTCAAGTTCAAGAACAATGCACACATGTTAATGCTCGGTATCCAGAAAATCAGATGCTGTACTTTCCCTTAGATGAGGAATTGACATGGGTAACAGCCCCCCCATGTCTTCAGCAGTCAATGCCAGTGGCCAGGCCACCAGCACTGCCCCCGCTTCCGACAGGGCCACTCCCAGGTTCACAGTCTCAACCAACCCCAACATTGGCACCCTCCTCACAGAGCACACAATGGGTAACACCTTTGATCTCTTGTGCTCCAAGCCGCATGAGTGACTGGGTGAATTTGGCTTCACCTCCCAACCAGGGACTCAGAAGACCAGGAATGGTGCAAACCCACCCCCCTCTACTAAATGATGAACTGAAAGACCCCATGAGCCCCCAGTAGACTTAGGATTTGGCAACAGAGTGTGAGGAAGTCTAGCACAGTCCAAGCTGAACTCCTCACCACTGCAAACCCCAGAAGATTGGGATGTCATTATGGTCCAAGAACTATTCCTTGACCACCTTGGCAACACAAAAGCAAGCGGCTTCTGGCAGGTGGTATACCCCACCCATCATTGCCGCAATGTATCCACAAGATCCTGCTCTATTATCCTCATTAACACTAACATTTCAACAGATGCCTATCACATACTTATGATCCCCTCTACAGACATCACAGCTGTTCAATTTGAAGGCAAGCACAGTAATCTCTCACTACTCAACGTTTACAATGATTGCATGCACAATGAGGTACTGTCCTCACTGTCCCTTTTCTCTCCTCCTCTATCCAGCTGGTGCGCCTGGCACCCAGCAATCACATGCTATGAGTTGGTGACTTCAACCATCACCACCTGCTTTGGGAAGCACCCTGCAACAGGCACTTCAACTCCTCAAGGAAGTTCATACAGCTGCTGTTAGATCTGCTGGCAGAACATGACATGGATCTGGCTCTGCCTCCAGGCACACCCACATTCCAGTCATCAGCAGACAATTGGACAAGACCAGACAATGTCTGGAAATCTCTCTTCAACACTGATCTCATTATCTTCTGTGATGTAGATGCATCCTTGCACCCCTCCCTTGCTGATCACCTCCATATAGTTATTGAGGTCAAGCTCTCTGTCTCTAGATCTTCTGTAGCCCCTTCCCGTGACTTTCGCTCTGCCAACTGGGCCATGTTTAGAGAAGCTCTGACAGAGCACCTACATACCTGTTCCTCTGTCCAGCCCATTTCATCAGCAGCTGAGTTTCACAAAAAAGTTGCTGATGTCACAGTGGCCATTCAAGAGGTGATTGCAATAGATGACATCATCCCACTATGCTGACCTTCCCTCACATAAAGCGCTGGTGGAATGAGAACCTCAAATGGCTGAAGGCCCAGAGGCAGTGAGCATGTAACCAAGCTTATAAATACCATAACATTCCAGATCATCCCCCAAAAGCAGAGGCAGCACAACTCTCTCGGCAGATGGATGCCAGCATTCATAAGGCAAAGGAAGCCCACTGAAAAGATTGGCTGGAGTTGATCGATGCCCATCAAATCTACCTTGCCAACAAGTATGCCATGAAAGAACCGATAGACCTAGCCTGTGATTGTGTTCCAGACCTCAAAACGGTCATCAACAGCATTGACACTACTGTCTCCTCCAACCACACACATCAAGCCTGACAAGGAATCAGCACTGGCCTCCGCCCAACATGTATTTGACCGTGCAACCATAGCTGTCTACTGCGACAGATCAGGCTTTGAAGGAGGCATAGATGCATCAGCAGTCCTCTATGTGGACAATGAGGAAACTGCTTCTTTGAATTAGTTCCTCAGCTCAGCTTCCCAGCACACAGTCTACAAGGCTGAAATTGTTGGCCTCACCCTTGGCCTACACCTTCTTTCATCCTTTATGAGGCAACTCTGTGGACTCACGATCATTGGCAGTGACAGCCAAGCGAACATCCATGCCCTCATAAATCAATGCCTGCACTCAGCCCACTATCTCCTTGACCAAGCACACACAGCTGCTAAGAAGCTCCATAGGAAACAAGATTGACTCTGCTGCCCCCTCAAGTCTAATGCAACACCCAATGGCGGCACCAACAGACGCTTCATGTCAGGTTCCACTGACCATGGAAGCTCAGTCCACTGGGCAAATTCCTTACATGGCGCACACGATGTCCACAGATGCAATGTACTGTTGAGAGCGTGAGGTGTAGGAGACTGAAGCAAGACTGAGGATGTGAGCAGGGGATCGCTGGTCATGCCAGGGCAGGGATATGAGTGCCAAGGATGGGGAGGAGAGATGGAAGACAAGTGCTGGGGCAAGTGCGAGTCCCAGGGATGTGAGGGAACAGGATGAAGTGAGCGCCAGTGTGCAAGCAAGTACCAGGGTTAACAAGGTTAACAAGTAGGAAGCCAGAGCAAGTGCAGGGACTTAGCGAGCCCTGGGATTGAAGGCAAGAGGTGTGGAGATCTAAGCAAGCTGGAAAGGGAAAGAGTCAAGATAAGATAAAGGAAAGGGGAAATGGAATGAGTCAAGACAAAAGCGAGAGAGGAAAGAGTAGAAAACAAACTTAGAGACTTGAGGCGGAAAGGAAATAAAGCAGGGATAGATTCAAGTATGAGACAAGTAGAGATGAGAGACACAAGGCGATACAAGACAAGTGTGATACAAAACAAGACAGAGTTGGAAAATGAAAACCAGAACACACAAGACTACAAGATAGAGATGAAACACAAAATACAAGACAGGAAGTACGGTAATATCAAGACTAGAGTACTACTTGCTACTTTACAACTTATATACTGTATGGTAGGTAGGCCCTGGGGCTCATGTCTGGGTCCTGGTGACAAGTTGCAGCGCCGGGACTCAAGGTGAGACCTGGGGATTGTGCAAGGTGGCGGTGGAGGTTGAGACATGTTGTGCGGCACGGAAGGTTTTGCTTTGGGAGTGCAGAGACATGTAGCAGTGAGGAGGTGAGGAGGTGAGTAGAAGCGGGGCATGGCGTGTGGAAGTCAGGTCTATAGTGACATGTGGTCATGATGTGTGATGGAGTCTTGGCACGGGCCAAGAGGAGCGCTGGGGGTTGCTGGCACCAGCGCTGATGTGGTGGCTGCACTTAGGAAAGCGTCAGAGATGGCCAGAGTCAGCGCTGATATGGCAGTCATGAGCAGTGATGGCTGAAGAGATGCCAGGGGTGGTAGTGGCTGGTGGCAGTGATGGGCAGTGATGGCTGGGGGCTGCTGAGGTGGCTAGTCAGATAGCAGTCTGGGCCTGGGATGGTCATGGAGGTCAATTTGGGGAGGTTGGAGTTCTGGGGCCGGGGCCAAGTCCTAGAAGTCAATAGCAGGTCATGACACTCTGGGTCCTACAAGGTCATCAACCTACAAGTCCATTGGACCCCCGGCCACATTGACTTCACCCCCAATGGACATGCTGACCAACTAGCAAAGGAAGTGGCTCAAGGTGTCTCAAGCCTGCCTACAGACCTCCCACCATACATCAGGACACACCCCCTTCAAAGAGCATACCAGCAACCCAACAGGCTGACCTTGTTGCAACACAAGTGATCTGGAAACAACGCTGGAAAAAGTCTCCATGCTGCACAAACATCCAGCATCTTGACAAAACACTGCCCTTGAAGAACTACCTCAAGCTCATCTAACCCCTCAACTACTGACACTCAGCTCTCCTCACTCAATTGTGTACAGGCCACCTCCCTCTAAATCAGCACCTCT